>JAVQJG010144574.1:0-18963 GCA_036024015.1 Craterocephalus amniculus
GGGGTTTTTTTTTTTTTTTTGGTTGTTTGTTTTCTCAGTTGAAGTACTAATAGCAGTAAGAAGAGGATGAAGAGGAGTCCAAGAGAGATTAGGAAAAATACACTCTAACACTTCTTTCCTCATTCACGAAGGAAAGATTAACATATGACTAATGCTGTCGCTGAGCAAGGATTACACATGCACCTTGCAGCAAGATGAATGTGGAGTCGTGTTGCGCTGGAACTCAGCTGCTAATGTGGGACAGTGCACTGTATTATACACATTATGAGGCAAATTTGTCTCATACAACCGCATTTTTTTTCTATTTCTGGTCTTCATAATAGAATAGCTTTGGTAAATGACTCTAAGATAAGTGCCACCCTCACTTAATCTTTTCTTTTACCAGCTATTAGCACATGGCTGCCATGAGTTTATTGAATGCTTCACAGCGCTAATGTGACACCTCTCTCTCCAGGTGGTTTTAGGGCTACTCCACATTGATTTTCATGACATACATGTTTTAGAAAGAGTAGAGCCACATATTACTCAGGGGATGCTAGCAAACGTGTCCTGCATCAGGTTTAACAAGATGTACAACTCATATTTAGTTAAGTTAACACAGATATCCACACTCTCTCTCCTCGCAGAAGGCTCAGATGCATTTGCTGTGTAGTTGTATTGTTGCCTCAAGAGCTGAGATGCAATAATAGATTATGACAGGGCCTTTTCTTTACCTGCCTTCAGGGCAGTTAGTCATGTGTGGTTGAAGTCAAGCTAGCCCTCTAAGGACCTCTCCAATCTGAAGCATATTCTGTCAGCAACCCCCATCTCCTGTACAACATTCTGTTCATGTCATCTATCAATCTTTACCTTCGCTTATTCACAAAGCCCACAGTAAGGCCCACAGTTGACAGCGACTGCTGGTGCTTCTGGGGGCACTCAACTCCTCCCTCCCTCAGCAGCATGTTGGCAGAATGGGCCATTGAGCAGTAGACGGACAATCACATGTGACAGTATGAGGACCGCAGACCTTAGGAGGAGGCTGTTTATGGCGTAAACAGGCTCTGACAGAAACACTGAGTAACACTACACACAGCTAGAGAGAATGGAGCTATTTATATCAGCTAAACCTCCTCCCTGCCCCACCACTACCCCCACCCCAACAACCAGGTGACACTGCAGAGATGAAGCATGGAGTAAACCAAAGGCACAGACATGAAAAGGGAAACAAAACAAACCTCTTTTTGACAAAACAATAAGTGAACACGAGCAGTCAGCCTTAATTTAACCACAACACTTTTATGCTGTTGAGATGTCACTTCAGCTTTTTATGAGAAGTCTGCCTGCTATAAGCTATTGTCATAAAACACTGATAGAAGGTTAATAAAAGGGGAATGGACAGGCATATACTAAGTCATACAATTTAAGTGATAATGCCAAGAAGAATTTTATGATGGAACATTTTAGTAGAGAGCAGTCAATGGTCAGTTTTTTTCAACCCTGTCATGCAGCAGCATTTTCAGTTTGGTGAGCTTTGACCAAAATGCTGATGCAAGTCGTGCTGTTCATGGAGCAAGCTTCTGGGTTTTTTGTTTGTTTGTTTCTTTTAAATAAATAAAAAAAATGTTTCAGTAGAAATGAAGTCTGTATCTGGCCAGAAGCTTGCTAAAAATTATGAAAGGATTTCATAAAAAAAAAATTCTGAAATTTCTTGAAAGATGCCTCTTGCCAATTACTTCTTACTTTTTATTGACGTTTGATTATTTGTGTAGCAGGTAAATTTGTATTTTATTTGTCTATGTAACCAGGACAGACGTATTGAAAGATAAGATCTCTTTTTCCAGGAAGTCATACTTAGATTTAGATTGTTTTTAAAAGATGCATTATAGAGTTTAAACCTAGACAACCCTTCCAACTTTTACATTTCTTACAAATGTTTTAAAATTTCAGCCATCTATGGCTAGTTTAAATCCCCACTGATGTTGCTGTAAGGCATCATTGTCAAAATGCTCTTTAAATTTACACCTTTAACTTCATTGAATATTCACATATATTAAACTATTTGTGAGCAGTGGGATATAAACAAGAAAATAATAAGCACAAATAATTGAAGACAATAATATCTGTTTTGTTGTTTTCTAGAAATACAAGAACAAGAAAACTTAGCTAATACTCGAGGGTAATAGGGCAATGCAAAAGGAGAAATGGATTAAGAAATTAACTTGTTTTCATCTTGCTGCAGCTCATTATTTCAAAGAGAATACAACATTAAGATGTTTTTTCGATAAACAAAGCCTGATTAATTTCCATGGCAAACAATGTTTAATGGTTCCTGTCTTGTTTGAGATTATTTTGGACTATCTGTACAAAGAAGCCTTTCATGCAGCATTTCCCCCAATCCAACACCTATTGAAATAAACAACAAATGATACTGTAGTTGTCAGACACAAACAAAGAATCCCCAAAGACAAAAGACAAAGTACAAAGACTACATTTGAAGTTTGTTTTTGTTCTTGGTTTATCATTTATCATTTCATCAACACCCAGACTTTAGAAAAAAAATTCAGATAGTCACCAAAGTAACAAAAAGGATGTGTTTTGTCAAGTTTTCGAACAGCCTTGTAATGTTTTAATATGCTCAAGTAAATTATTTGAATTTAGACAGTGGCATTTACAGTAGAATAAAAAAATAATTCCAACAGGTGGTGATCCCACAAGGACAAAAATTACCTTAGTGCTGCCGGAGTTGTCAGTGACATCAAAGAGGATTTGCAGCCTCTTTCCTTTTCTGAAGGGAAAGGCTCTCTTCATGGCCGAGCAGAGTAAACGGCACTGTACTGATGGGGGATTTCTCTCTGATAATTCCCAGCCTTAATGCTGCTTTTATGCAGATTTTTGAGGTGTACAATAAAGAGAATAAATTAGGTTGTAACTGCAGGTGGAATCCCAAAGCTGTCAACTTCGCACTCCACATAAACTTTGTTCGCCTACTAAAATATTGCACAAGTTATTTATGTAGAATAAATAACCTTATAAGGTCTTAATTTACAAATATAGCACTTGACTAAGAAAAGGTATTTATTGTATTATTATATGGATTCAATTACTGCTGGGATTTTGTATTACCTTTTATTTATAGCCTAACAAATATGTATGTTTCTTAAATAACAGAGATTTCCAGGATTTTGATTACATGTTACATGCCAGTCAATTTCCACATAAAATGTAGTCCAGAATTTTTTTTAAAGAAAAAGAAGAATAAAAGGTCATCAAAAATAATAGCAGCTTTAATTAGTGGAAATTACTCAGCTCTTATAATTGAAACTGCAGATGGAAGAAACCATTTTCACAGTCGACTACCATTTTCAAGCCTTGTGTTTAACATTTTGGAAGCAACCATCTTTGATTTTTGGAAGTTGTCCTACAAGTTATGAGTGAGGGGTGGACGCATGTGACTGACACTATAAACTGATTAGGTGGATAGATTCTGAGGTAATGAGGTAAATCAAGTGAGAAGTAATAAGATCACATTCCTTTTAACTTTTCTGAAATGTAATTCATTTGCAATCAGTTCTCTCATTCTTTTCTGCGTGCATCAAAAAATCGCAGACAGTAACAGCTAAAACCTGTAGGCTTTTTTCTAGAAAACCAAAACCGAATAAGCAGACATGGTAACCAGAATACAGAACATATTATTGGCCTGGTAAATACAGTAAAGAAAAATTCAAAACATAATAAAGTATAGCATTAGTGGCTCCAACAAATCACATGTATACATTATAGCAAGCCATGTATTGGTTTTCTTTTCATGGTATTTATTTATTTGTGATTAGCTTTGCTTACCATTCCAGCTAATTGCTCAGAATAGCTGATAGAACCTTAGAATACTCCACAAACTGTGATTTTGTGAATCTTATAAAAGTCATTCACTTAGTCCTTTTGAAGCCAGGATACTACAGTACAAATAAAGACTCCAGTCAATGGGTTTTGAAGCATCCTAGCCTGTGACAAGGTTACGTCAAGGAAACTGTTCACACATAATGTACTATATATTATCTCAGTTGCAAAAACCAAGATGAACATATTGAGTGAGAATAAAACCATACATGCAGGGACATGAAAATTCCAGCAAGCTTTTCTCATATGAAAAAGCCCTTTGCATTACATTTTGTTTGCAGTTCGGTACTGATTTTCTTCCATTCCACTTCTATTTAAGACATAAAGATTAGCTGAATCCACTGAAGTGCAATAATCCAAGACCTAGTTTAGAGCTTCTTCGGTTCAACATTAGATCATGATTGGATGTTCAACCTGAAAATGAATCTGTTAATCTTTCAATTTCAACAAATATGGAGGTTAACATTATACAAGTCATTAATTTGTGATATACTGCATATGTGACAGTGAGGGTCCTGTCACTATGCCTCTGACTGATGATGTGCCCTGGCTACTTGGCCATAGGGATATCCCTTTGGCTGACTGGTCAGTGTGTGTGGCTTTCACCTGGGCAGTTGTGGGATCAATTCAAGCCCAGGCCCTCCTTCATCCTTGCTACACATAGATCCTATGAATTTGTGACGTCACAATGGTGTTTACCATCAAATAATGGAAACATAACCCAAGGTTAGGTTATGGATGGACATGTGTAACAGAGTACTTGTTTCAAGAAGATATGTTTTATTAATAATACATCTTCCCGGGTGACAAAAGAACAATTCAGATGTTTAGTTGAATAAAAACTAGTAAACCTTGTAAAAAACTTAGCAAACTGTCAATCTTCAATTGTGAGCAACGTGGAGAATAAGAATGTGGAAAAGAAGTGTAAAGACAGGATGAAATGCTTGTTTTCAAGAGAGAACAACATCATTATGATCAGCGGTATTAGTTTTTATAACATCTGGCAGTTAAAATTTTAGTCTCGCAATACTCCAATATTCCAAAAGGCAAAAGTGAAAAGCTCACGGAATCAGCTTACCTGACGCTACAGAGGGTTTGTTACAAATAATTATTCAAAAATTCATGGTGAAAACTGTTTGGAAAAGGGCAGGGGTTTTTACAAATAACTGGCAGGTGATTAGTTGAACCATCGGTTACAGGCAGATCAACAAATGGGAGACAGTTGGTGAGAGAGCACTCTTGTTGAGACCAATGTGTAAGAAAAACATTTTTGTAGTTAGAGGGAAGCTTCATTATTCTCTTTTCTTCCAAAAAAGGGATAATCTTTCCGATATGATTGTTCTTATGTTACATCAGGATCTACATAAACCTCTTTGAGAGCCTCTTTTTTCATGACTGTCATATCTAAAACCCCCTCTATAGCTTTCAGTATAAGATGCTGGTCCAAAACAACTGTGCTCAGGCTGCAAACACACAGCTTAGACTACAGCAAGAGGAATCAAATTACTGTCGTTAAGCTGACACTTATATCCAAAGCAACTTAGAATTGAGTTTTAACCAGTGGTGCCATCACTGGAGGCAATGAGGGTAAGGTGTCTTGCCCAAGGACACAACAGGTGACTGAGATGGCAGCGGCAGGATTCAAAACACCCTTCAACTCACCCTTCACATCATTGATTGACCCGCCCTACCACCTGAGCCACCTGTCCCATTCATGTGGTGGTTATACTGAAAATCTTCCAAGAATTTAACTGCCTCGCTAGGAAAAGAACTGACACCTTCATGGTCTTGAGGGCAGTTGAGTCTTTTCTCTGTTTGAAAATCCAGCCAGTGAAGCTAATAACCTTGACTTTGTTTCCCATGCCCACAATTTGAGAAGGCCTCAGAAATGAATTGATCATACAGCAAAACCCATTGTATTGAGTCTTCAAACATAAATTTAAGTTGAAATCTCTGGCAATAAACCTTTTTTGGTTTTTTGTTTTGTATTTTCAAGAAACAAAGACATTATCTGACTTGTAAAATTTTCAACTAAAAGTAGGCTTTAAAGAGTTAATATTTTCTGTTTTATTTACAAAGTTTTTGAACATTTACTTTAAAGACACACTTTGGAAGTTTAGCAGATTTTGTCTTTGACAACTGAGATGGCTGTTTTGGTATTTTGCATCCTGTGTGAGTTCTCTCCATGTTGCTGGACAATCAAATGAGTTGGGAACACAGAATTTTACGGTCAAAATATTACAGAGAGCAACTTTGAAATATCATTAATAAATGGAATGAATAGGACCAAATCAAAAAGTATCCAAGGTAAATAATACCTCAAAATAAAATGGGGAAAACCAGGACAATACTTTAATGAGGCCACAAATCATGTTATTAAAAACTGCCATAAATAAAAACTAGTTGGTCAGATAATCATGTTATTTGGAAAGGACAGGAAGAGTTAAAAATGTCTGACAGCCCATCAAAGGCCGAACACATACATAATGTCCCTACCTCACCACTTATGCCATCTTTAAAACAGATTTAAAGTTTTGTACGTATATTCAGAAACCGATTGTTTGCAGCCGTCTTTTTTAAAGTAGCATTTAGCTGCATAAAATCTTATTGATTGAATTAAGAAGTGTTAACGTCCAGTGCACTCTGCTAACCTGAGCAAGCAGCACTTACAAATTGTGATCTATGATGAGTAGAACTCCTCACATTGGCGAGCTGCCCTTTCATTTATCATGGTGAGCGTAATCACTGTTTATCTGTTTCGCATCATGGTTCCTACCTGCACAGCAGTCACTTTTAGTGGCATTAAGTGAACATGTGGAATTCCCTGTGCCTGGGGGGATCACCTCTAGCACATTCCTCCTGGACTTTAACCATAATGTATTCTGAATCTCATTTATCACTGCAGGGTGATCACAAAATTTGCACAAATGGTTAGACAGACTAAACTAATTTAAACCCCCTCCAGGTTAAAGGTCCAGCAGCTGAAATATAACTTAAGTGCTTCTAGAATTGTAAATTGTATTGCAGTTTATAGTTTGATGACAAGCAAAACAAGGTCTGAGAAAAACCTTCGGGGAGTTAATAATAGAGAAGCATCAAGAAGAGCTGCATGTCTGTGATTAGATCTGACCACATGGCAGATGACTAATTCATTTGCTCTTAATGTGCTGCAGCTGCAGTCTAAAGAGAAAGACCCGACCAGTAGTTCTACATGACTCTGCACTTAGCAGACCTCAAATCTGTGATTGGGAAGGAATACAGGCCAACAAAGACTTGGCTGTTGTTGCAGGTCTTTATGCAAATGCTGCTACACACTGTGATGAACTATGTGACAGACATCCCCTGAATGTTTACATGACATCATGTTTGATGTATGCAGACTCTGCCATGATGATGATACCTTGAATTGTAAGCTGTCTATAAAATGCAACACAAATTCCAAGAGTCACATAAAGTAGATTTAAATAGCTGACAGCTGAGAAAACAACTGTGCTGATTACCATGGTATTAGGGATGCCTTTAAAAAGTTAATTACTGGATTTAAAATCGATTTAAAAATAATAATAATTATATAATATAAAAATACCACTTAAAAAAAAAGAAAGCTTGGTGTTTATTTGGCCTTTCTTTTTTACTGTAGTGTTTCTGTAACGCAACATGTGAGACCGGTTACTTTCAGAAATAAATGTTAGAGTTATGTATGTGACATGCCAGTGCTAGACATTTTTTAATGAAAACATGAATATTAAATATTAAATTATAAAACACTCATCTGACCCAGAGGAAGGAGCCTGTGTTTCATGAAGCTCTTACCAGCTTCTACACTCCCATCGTAAAAAAAAAAAAACTGTCCACAGACCAACTTGAGGGAGCCTATCATTTTGTGAGTCCACCTCTACAGTTCGCCATCCCCCCCATTATCAGCCACACAGTGGTTAAATTATATTTCAACTGTAAATACAATTAACTTAAACAAACAAAAAAACATGTTTTGAGACTCCTGGCTATGCAAAGAGCTGTATTCAGTCCCCTATAGCATGTTCATTGTTATGCTAAGAGGGTTGGATTCATATTTGAAGGGCTTGCAAAATCATGAGGAACAAAGGGATCTACAGTGAGTGAATGGGCTGAGAGAGCAGGCCAGGCAGCTGTAGCAACAGCGTCAAGCCGGCAGTTCCTGTGCAGCTTTGCCTTCCAAGAACCTTCTCATCCGACACAGAGCTGGGCATAAGAACCACTGGCCCAGTCAGGAGAAACCCTAATAAGGAAAGGCCTTATAAATTATTGATTGTAGTGTTCCTCCCCTCTGCAGCCCAGCATCCCTTTAAGACACAAATTCCCTGTAAATCCAACAGGCTTTGCAGACCTCTCAGTTGTGGCTCTCTGAACACAGCAGCTTTTCAAGAGAAAGGCAACGATGGCTATTCCAGAAAGAGAAACCAATTAGAGGCTGCATTGTGTCTTCTTCCCTCTCTGGTCTCCCACACTTCTAACCCATGATCCATTAACTCTTCACTATTGGTGGGGGTCAAATCTCTCCCCAAGCAATGCCCTCTAATGTTTTGCTGCCAAGCTCAATCTGAGGGCCAGGGCCTTCTTCTGTTCTCCATGGTCCACTGACCAAACCCCCAATGGTCCAACTTTACTGCATAGACTGACAGCTTGCTGGTCTATGCTGTTTGTTTTTGACAGAAACAAATATATCCACAATTCTCTAGGATCACTAACCACCCAGTCAAATGCACTAACAATGAGGAGTTGATGGGGGGTTTCTTTGGGATTATATGGTCTGTGTATTCCCCAGTCTCATTTTACATTCTGCAAGGATGTCAGGCACCATTCAAGGGCAGGCAAGCCTTAAGATGCAGGGACTACATATATGAAATCACCAGTAATACTAATAGATATTGACAAGTTCGCAATCTTGCTTGATGGTATTTGCAGTTCAGTGCAGTTTGATGAATGGTTAATAGAGACTACTGCATCTCAAAAGTGTCTGTAGTCTATAGACCATGGAAATATCTAATGGTGTGCGCTGTAAGGCGGAAATGTTCAGTTTTCAAAAAGTAATTGCATGCACTTTGATTAATCATTTCAGCATTTATGAAGGGAAAATTGCCATTTGCCTTGAGAGTATGTGAAAAGTTTGGGTTTTCTTAGTGATGCTATGTTTTTATTACTGTAATTGTGTGTATGTGCGTGAGTGTGGAGGGTGGGGGGGTCGGGGGGGTGGGGGGGTGGCGGTTAGCTAATGGATGATCCTAATTCACCCCTAAAAAATCCTTCGAAGCAACAACGTTCAGTAGGTTTGAAAAGATTGCACAAAAATACTAAGAGAGAAAATCCCTTGGTGATAAAATTGCAATTAAAGTTACGTTTCCTGCATTTTATAATATTTCAATTCACTTTATCGTCTTGCAAATGTAACAATGGAAATTTCAGTAAAACAAAATAAACCAGAATACTCCAACTCTCATGGTTATTTAACTTGCATTTACAATGAAAAAAACTGTCTTCTCTCTTCTTTCTCTGGCTGGATCCAGTATGAGTGAAATCCCAAATCAAGGCTGAAATGTGCCTGTTATAGAATTCGGGATCCATCCACACAAATAAGAGTCGGGGTAGATCTGGTATTCATGTGCTTGTGCACCTCGAGGCAAGCTCTTCACTTATATATGACTGTGTATAGTATCCATTCCACAGCTCGTCATGCGATTCTCTTCCTCTCACTCGCTCATCCAGGCAGGTCATAGAGGCTGCCAGATAAGCAGAGCCGTATTGAAATATTCAACACCAGTCAGAGACTTGACCAGGGAGCTAATGATTGACGTCTTGGTGTGCAGGATGGAGAGAAGGGTGATGATATAAAAACAGAAGTGAGGAGGAAAAGAATCAATAAAAAGAAGTTTAACAAAACTAAAAAGCTGGTGATGAAGATGATGGAAACAATAAGTCTCAGAAATTCTGAAGCAGGGGGGAGAATCATTGTTAGTTTCCTGACATTCAGAGCCCCCTCCTGGTCAGATGGACCCTCTTTTTGTACATTCATCAGATCTGCTCTGCCAGAACTTCATACCCCTGCCCTGTCATTACAGATCAGTACAGCTGATTGTTATCACAGGGCTGTCTCAGCGCAATGAAGCTGCTGTGTGGAACCTTGAGCTATTGAGTTGGCTGAAAGTCTATTATCCCTCCTCACATGATCTCTCAGACTCACTTTTGAGGTTAAAGAAAAGTAGCAGACATCAACTCAAACTACACAGCATGATTGGAGATAGAATCACACTCACTGGGAAGAGAAAACTGCACCACAAAAAATGTGATGTGAAACTGGAAAAGAATTACAGTGAAATTGCACAGATGATACAAGTGTGACTTACCTTTAGGGAAAAACTCTGAACCTTGTGATCTAGCTTGTAACTGTCTAAAAAAAACAACAAAAAAACAACAAATAAATATATTTGCTTCAGAAAAAAATTTGCGTAGGTTGATATGCTCAAAAAGTAAATGAGTATGACATTCACGCACACACACACACATTATATATATATATAAATATATATATATATTTATAATCTAAGTTTGCATATGCAGCATAATGATGTAGTGCAGTGCTCATTATCCATAGACTGTAAACTGCACATATAAAATCAATCAATCAATAAACCTTTATTCACAGAGCACTCTTATACATAAAAGTGCGGCTGTAGCTCAGTCGATAGAGCTGTGGCAGGAGGTCGGTGGCTCGATTCCACTCCGGTACATGTCAAAGTGTCCTAGGGCAAGACACTGAACCCTACCTTGCCTCCCGATGTGCCTATCAGGTTTGTGAATGTGTGTGAAAGTACCAAGTATGATTCAGTATAGGAGCTGGGTGAATGGGTGAATGAGACATGTAGTGTTAAAGTGCTTTGATTAGTCACATGACTAAAGTGCTATAGTCCATATAACATTTAACTCAAAGTGCTTTACATTAAAAACATTATACCCCCCCCACACCTCACCCCCTTACATTAACACACATAGCAACTGAATACTTGCACGCTCACACACATACACCCAATCCATCTCATTAAGTCCCAAAGAGCCCTCATAACCCTCACCAATCACATCAGGGTAACAAAACATTGGAGAAAATGGCTTAACTGAAAAATAAAATACAATGGAATGACTTTAAATAAAAAATGTAAAAATAATAGTCTAAGAAAATATTCAATTAGAAGCTTTGCTGAAAAGTTAAGTCTCAGCGTTCTCTCTTACAAATATTAACACTCCCAGCTGCTCTCATGTTGCTTGGAAGGCGGTTCTGCATGTAAAACAAGTAATGTCATGCAGAATCCACATAAAAATAAAAAAAGAAAAGAGACACTTTTCTTTATTCTTTTTTTTTTTAATTCTATGTTTATTACTTATTTTCTGGTGTCTGCTTATTCTCATGATTACATACAATAAACGACTGATGCATTCAAAGAGATTTATTTGATAAGTCATTATCTTAGAGCTCTATTAGAATTTAACTATAATGTACTTGTTAAAAAAGTAGCCATAATTATTGTTCCAATGTTATATCCAAGCATTAACTCATAATGCTACATGGTAAGTTTTTTAAGGAGAGACATGTTTCACTGTTTTTCCATTTTTAAACTGTTTCAAATTTGCATTTGGTGTTATGTTGGATGGATTAAGGAAATAACCATGAACCAGAATAATCCATATTCATTACTTTAAAAAATGTTTGCATTTCTTGCTCCACTTTTTCTTGACATCCCTCCAGTATCAGTGTATTTGGGTCCAAAAATATGAAACATAAATCTCCATATGCATGAAGAAAATGTGAACATGCTTTCCATTAATGCTACATAGTGCTTCTAACCTCAGTGCAGAATAAAGCACTTTACAATGTCTTTTCTCCATGCACATGGTTTCATTTCTAGTTCCTGCTGAGACAGGCTACAGCTTCCCTGCAATCCTCAACAGGATACATGGATACTAAAATTTAATGAATATTTTCCTTTCCCAGCAACTGCATTTGCCAAGTGAGGGTGTACAGTATGAATTAGATTTTTTTTAATTAAAACCAGATAAAATGTTTACATTTTTGGGGTATTTTCACTGAAATCACACCAATTATACCTCCTTCATGCTGGCAGCACACCCTCTCACTGACATTTGTGGAACATTCCATGTTTGCTGCTTTTTTTGAAGTTCTTCTTTTACCATCAACATTGTCAGTGAGCTCAGCAGTGTGCATTAGACATTAAAAGCTCAGTATATCTAAAATAGGCCTCTGAGCATTAGAAGGAACTGTGCTGCTTTTAACTTTCTCTGGAAAATGAGAGCTTAAGCTCCCTCAATCCTTTGTTTCCTGATGATTCCAACTCTCCTCAGCTCAGCTCCAACTCTCCGCAGCTCCTCAGAGCTGCTTCAGCTCTGAGGAGCTTGGGACTTCAGAGGACCCTCTTGAAGCCATAACATCAACCATGCTGAGAGTTACACAGAAAGTGTTACTAAAGTGCTCTGGGAATTTGACTTTTTTTCAGGATAATAAGTAGGAAAAGCTTTTGTTAACTTAGGGAAAAGTCGATTCAGAAGCCCACGTCTCACCTCTACTGCCTGTTCTATAAAGTCAGTTATCTGGCAATATGTACACATGAAACTCCCCAGCTCTGAGTACGGTGGGTGAAATCATAATGAAGAGAAAGGTTAGGAGTGTATTATATTAATTTCCACATTTTCCATATGGGCCTCACTTCCAAAAAGAGAACTACGAAAAAAGAAAGGAAAAAAAGTGTGGCACTTCCCTGGTGAGTGTGTTATTCTTTCTATTGAAGCAGAGGACAGAAATCTCACCCACCTCCACGGGTGTGCCCACCTCTGAAAGCTAATACTATTGAAGGCAGATGCTTCCCAGTTCTCCTGGATGTCTGCTGGGCCTTTACAGCTCAAGGTCAGACTGAACCATGAGCAGTCCAAGAGAGGAATGTAGGGGTCAGAGGCCTGAGTGCATGGGCCAAACTATGCTGAATGTTAAACTGAAGCCTCAAATGGGTAAGCTGAAGAAACAACACAGCTGTGCACTGGCCTTTCGGTTCAAATGTTTTTCTCTTTCTCTGGAATCTAAATATCATATGTCCAAACAGGAGGACAGGTAAAACAACAATAAGACAGTACTATGTTTTTACCATGTTGGATAGAAAACAGAAGGTTTAAAATAATTTTTAATACTTCTTTTAATGTTTGCAGCAGTAATTTGATAATAATGCATACAGGAGGAAACTCAAGGCAAAGGTAAAACTAGAGATTTTTAATGTACAAGTTATATACAAAATTGTGGACTTTCCAGAATATAATCATTTATTGTGAATAATGATAATTAAAAGGCCTGAAAAATGGAAAAATTGCAACATACAATATGTGCATTTGGTTGTCCCAGATACCCTGAAACATTCAATTTCCAAAGTAAGTCTGGAGCAGCCTAATGTGTTACTACTGAATCAAACACTAGAATAGGTCAAATTAGGGTCTTAATGATTCAAAAGGCAGTAAATAACTCTAAAAGTCTTGGTTTTGCAAAACTCCACATGTCATAAGTCTGCATTTATTGTTGCTGCAAAGAAAAACGTCTATATGAACTTCTTTATTTCTTTGTATAATTGTGCTGGCAAATTATTTGTGTCGGACCTGTCACATCATTCATTTCTTTGAATAATGCAGGGAATCTTCTCGAGACTGAATAAATCCCTCGAGTCTCGAGGGATTTATTCATCATAAATAAAATGTATTTTCTCTGTTGCTTCTCATCACATCTGGTCAGAGGTAATTACTAATGTGCATAAACAGGAATTAAAAGAGGCAGTTATCTGGAGAAACAAAACTATTTCAACTTTGTGCAACGTTGAATAAAATGAAGTGAAGTTACACCAATAAAAGAGACTGGGCCAGTACACTAGCACATCCAGTTGTCTGTGAATGAGATAACCATCAAAGCAAAGTTTGTATTGTCTTAGTTCCAAATAACATGTAGCAATTACCCAGGGATGCATTAATTATTTCAGCATGCGCCCCATTGGTTCAATACAGCCATTTATGGCGCTCTCATTTTTACATAAAAACCCTGCAGCTAAATCCATTGACTTAACTCAGTCTGTCAGTGGCAGCTTTGGAGCATGCATCAGTACTTGCCATTCTCAGGACATTTGGAGGACTTGATTCCAGACTGACTTTCTTTGATCTATAGCCTGCTGATAAATGAGGTTATAAACCAGCATTTCCTTTGGGCATAAATAAACTCTTCAACTTTTGTATAAATCGTGAATCAAGCTGTAATATCCCTACACCTCTAGCAGAAGGGGTGGAAATACACAAAAACGCAACATCCGCAATTGCTCTGCGAGGCAAGAATTCACATCATTCTAAAGATGAGACATGTACTGGCTGAGGGAGTGAAACAACTATTCGTGTTCATATTCTCAAAGTGATTGTTCAAGCAGATGGAGGATTGACATAAGAGACGTACAACTGCATTGATATGGTTGCAGAAGCACCTTCAGACCTGTCATTACTGTTCCACACAAGAAGTGAGCATCAAAAGAGTGGAAGATCCCCCACAGTGACATTTAGAAAGTTGCCATACAAACACTTTGATATTTTGAACAGTTTGAGGTTTAAACATGCCATCTTTGAAGACTCCCAGTTTCAAGAGAATGTCAAAAATAATACAGACACTTTGCAGAGCAGTTTTCTTAATGAAATATGATTCAACTCAACATAGGCTAGAATGTGAGCAACCACAATCTTTAGTAAAAAAAAGAACCCGTCACTGCTTGTAACCTACAGTATGTTTGCATTCATCAAACTAGTACTGAAAGAGCACAAAGTGCAAAATACTTTAGGGGATTTTAAGTTTTGCATGCTGGAAACAAACCGCTCAAACCTTACACTAAGAGACTAGATATTTTTTTTTGCATTCTCTATCAACATTTTGTTTTCATAAAACATTAATGTTCACAAACTATTGCGTCTGAGAAGTTAGCCAACAAGGAATTATTTTCAAAGTGCAGTACCACTGAGACCCACTAAGGCTGGCTCCCAAACATCCCTTCTCCCGTCTTCAATAAACTCACTAACTGAATGATACTAAGTCACTGAATCTCTATGTCATTAAGGTGTGATTCGAGACAGTCCTTATTGTCCAACACCCCAATAGGAATTCCACTAAATGTGTAAATCCAAGAACCAGTGAAGGATATAGACAATGCTGGATTCATCAAATTTAAAGAAACTTCCACAGAAGATATTTTATTATAAACTAAAACTACAGTCTAGGCTCATCATAAGACATGCAAAACCACCAATATGAAAACTGATGAAAAAATTACATATATTCGGAAGTGAAACAAATGCCTTACAACATACAAAGGCTTTTAATTACTCCTTATTTAAATAATTTTCATGCTATTTTGTATAAATTCCCTTAAATGTTGTTTTTAGACAGATAGAGCTGGCCAGTAACACAATATGCAAAACTGGTGCCCCTACTTACCACCCATAACAGCCCAGTAATGGTTTGTTATGGCCATGCCCTGAAAAGTGATGATGCACCTCTTTGGATAGCCATCCTTACTCACTGTTAAATTGGGGATATCTCTCTATTTTTCTTTTTTTTTTCTCCCTGACCACCTTGCTTCACTACTCTGTCCATCACAATAAGAAGGCCTGTATCCCAGCTGCGGCTGTGAGGGAGTAATCAGTGTGAAGCAGGGAATAACATATCACTTGGTATGCCTGGAAGCCCCTGCAAAGCCACAGCCCTAATGAAATATTAATCTGCAGCTCCCCACTAATGATAATGCACTATCAAGCATGAGTTGGTCCAAGTGAGGCAGGCAGCTCCCTGTCACACTTGTGTTATGAAAGGATATCCCTGCTATTACAGCCTACAAATGAGATTTGAATCTATGAATTACAAAATGGTTAAAAGGGTGGATCGCTGCCTTTATTAATTCTTTACAGCCCCTGATTTCCTCAGACAGTTGCACTACAGACCTTTCACTCAGTGGCCTGTCCCATACAGCATGTGCCCATTAGGCTGAGAGGATACTCAAATGGCCTGTAGATTTCTGTTTCTATCATGCTTCCTAGTTTCTGCTTGTGTCCTGTTGACTTTCCGCTTTTTGTTTTTGACAAAGATTTAAGTTTTTTCATCCAACAATGAGTTTCTTACCTCTCGTTGTACCCTGCAAGAGTGTCTCTGTTATGCAGCTAGTGTCACGTGTCACCAATTGTGGACATTTTAAATCTCGACTAATTTTGATTCTTTTGGTTTTAAACCAGACTTAGATTTTTGGGATTTTTCTTTCTCTACCACCATTTGTTTAATGTTTGTTCTTTTATAGTCTTTTACTCATCTAATATCTGTTTTATTGTTTAGTTCTCCTTTGTCTCTAATTTTATTTCTGTTTTATTTCTCTCAGTTGTACAGCACTTTGGTCAACATTTCTTGTTTTTAAACATGCTTATGAATAAAATTGACTTGACTTGACATGTATTCATATTTCATATGTGGCTAAACACAAAGTTATCCACCAGAAAAAAATGTGTTTTTTGAGATCAAGAGATCAAATCTGTGGAGAAGTTTTACTGACTGACAACCAAGTTCAAACACACTATTTAGCTTCAAAAGGGAGTATTTTGCTCTGTCCTACATTGACACAGTACTTGTCTCTTTTAACATGAAAGAAATTTAATTCTGGCAAGGAGGGGGGTGTTTTTGTGTAAAATAATACACCACTTTCCATCAATTCTGGGAGAGATGCTATCAGTGCTATCATAGTGAAAGTGGAGATCTCATCCAAGGAAAAACTCTGTTGTCAAGAGTGATTTAAAACTTGGAGCAGAGGCACCTCCCTGAGACAAATCCTCTTAGCCTCAAAAGAAGAGACTGGAACCCTGTTCCTTTCACAAGAGATGGCAAACGGAATTTACCATGTCATCTTCGAATAGTCTCAACCTTGTTTTCGTGGGTGAATTAGCAGTGAGCATCACAGGGAAACTGGATCAAAAGCACATGGTTATTACCCTGCATGTTGAAAGGCTGAATTTTGCCAGAAGTCAGTGCAAACTAATTATGTGTTTGTAGAATATTGTATAAGAAGTTGTTCACTTTTTGTGTTTATAGCAAACTCATCGGTCAGTGCCTCTATGGTTTTACTCAGAAAATCATATGTTATCATTGGATCTTTTACGGTTTTCACACACAATTGCAAGTTACGTAGTAGAAAAAAAATTTTGGAACCACAAATAGTTATAAACTTTCATTATGAAGATTTCAAATTTAACAAAGGGCATCTTCTGCCTTTTTTGTTGTTATAGAAACCATAAAAAGTCACGCAGACGTCACGACAAAGCACCACCAATGATTTATCATTGTCCTAATGGTCGGTTATGTTCCAATATCTGTGCACTATTTTCCGTAAGAAATCATGCAAACCATTTGTAAGAGAAGTCTGCCCATGTGCATCACTAATTCTGAGATCACAAGGACAAGAGGAGGATGGAGAGCATAAGAGTTTTTTTTCTACCACAATTTTCACTTAACTGCTCTGGAGTGTTTGTATGTAGGTGTTGTACATCTGTGTTTGTTTATAAAGTGTACACCATATGTGTGTGTGAATGTGTGTGCATTTACAAATGGAGAGACAGCCAGCAGGAACCTGGCTTTGTGTTTTGTGCCCAACAGGACCCGATAAAAAACACAGATGGAGCTCTCTGAGGTGTGCTTTCCACCTGGAGTTTCCTGCTCCAGCCCATGTGAGCTAATGCCCTCCAGCTACACCCCCTACACACTTACCCTTCTGACCAGTCCATCCACTCAATCCATCACAGCCAGCTGTGCACAGCCTCTGCAATTTCATAAAACCAACTGGTCATTTCTTTATGGTTAGGCAACAAGATGTGATCCCTTGGGTTTCTTGAAATCATAGGCCTCACGTCCATGCAATACAATTATAATACACTCAAATCTAAGTATATCATCTGATTGATATGAAATACTGGTGTTTGGCAAGGAAAACTGTCCCTTCTCCTATAGCCATACTAATGTCCTTATGTGGTGCACAGACAATTGCTATTTCAAAAAGAAAAAAGTGAACTGAACATTCTGTCGCATATCACATGTCATGTTTCACAGAGGCCTACGCATGTGAGCGGGATTGTATTATATCTCCCTAAAAAAAAGGAAATGGTGATCTTAAAGATATGAAAATGAGATCACTGACTTCTCGTTGGCTGTCAATTACCAGGGGGTCTTTCCTGTCATCTTTATCTATGGACATAAGTCTTGGATCATCATATACAGGAATTGCTCAAAATTACTCAACACACTGAGTATCCAGAGCTGCTCGAACAACTGAGTAGGTGTTTTTATTCTGAGCAGATCATCTATAAAGGGAATACTCAAAACAGTGGGTATGATATTTGGTGAATAAAGATAGAAATGGGGGTGTGATAGGATGAACCAAAGGAATATACAAGCAGCATCAAAGGGGTCAAAGCCTTTTTAACTTTGTCTCACCAGTGTGATAAAACGACATAGCAAATCAATTTTATATTCACATTATATTTGTGCATTGCGTTTTTAATGTATTGGTTCATATTTTCATACTGAAATCGGTATGTGAAGATATTTCATATTTGTATCTGCATACGATCACTTTTTCAAAGTAAGTATACATTATAAAACAGTTTCTGAGCATTTGTCTAATTTTCTTTTGATGTTATGAGCATGTGATGTTATGAACAGAGGTGGTTAGAGTAGCCAAAAGCTGTACTCAAGTAAGAGTAATGTTACATGTAAACAAAAGTTACTCAAGTAAAAGTAAAAGTAATGATCAAAATATTTACTTGAGTAAGAGTACTAGAGTACACAGTAAAAAATGTACTTGAGTACCAAGTTACATCTTATTTTTTCCAGTCACCGTGCATTCTTGAGCTTTTACAGTATTCAGAAATCTGAATGAAACTTTGTGCCAAAAAGCAATTTATAGATCAAATCGACATACAGATAGGCTTCTGAGCAACTCGTGTTGA
>JAVQJG010144624.1:0-20831 GCA_036024015.1 Craterocephalus amniculus
TCCTCAACTTACCCCAAACTCAGAGTTAACATACCCCGCTTCTTGAAACGGAAAACTCAGACTTTCCCCAAACTCAGGGTTAACATACTCAGAGTTTCCCCAAATCCGCTTCTTGAAACAGGCCCCAGGAAGTGAAGCCACCACTCAAAGTTAATGCTTGTAAATAACAATAGATCACAACAAAAGGCAACTCCAAACCGCTTCAAGCTGGAGTTGATGGAGTTTTGTGGGAGAAACTGCTTTATTCAGAGGCTGTGCGAACTTGCCCCGTTCACTCCCTTTATATTGCATTATCTAAATATCTCCTGAAGGAGTTCAAGTAACACCAAAATTTGTCTGGGTGAGTTAATGATCGTATTTAATGCTAGGAAATAGGTCCTGGTTTGCAAAATACTAAACTTCCTCTTTAAGTTCTGATTAACAACATAACCACTGTTTGAACCGCTATCTAAAACCACCTCTTTGAAGATAGTGACATCAGGGACAGCCAATCACACAGCTAGGAAAGAGCAGAGCCAATCAGAAGAGTTTAACAGCAAAATTTATTCACGTCTGTAGAAAAATTTAAGTATCACAGGTTAAATAACAAAAATAATTTGGCTTGAATCAATGAAATATAATTAGAAATTACATAAATACCATTAATCAAATAAACATGCAGTAATACATAAATATTCCACAATGAATACATAATATGAATGAATAAAAGGAAAACATATTTATATGACAAATTATTTAAATAACAAGAAATAGAATAAAGGCCAGAGGAGTTTCGTCAGAAATTTGCCACACCAGGCATAATAGGGGTTAATGGGTTTATGAGGTAGATCTTACATGGGTGATGCTACTGAGTATAGATCTGTCAGCCATTCTGAGCGACAGAAAATGGCAGGTACAATTCATGAGTTGCTGATACTGGTAAGCACATGTCCCTGCCTTCCCTACCCAAATCCAAGCCTGTGCAACCAAACACTAATATCAATTAACAAAATAAGCTTGAACAGTTGAGTGTGACTGTGTCTTTGTTCTTTAATACAACTCAGTATCTGCACTGTGCAGGAAACACATTATATAATCACTTTTATCCACCAGCTTTCAAATTAAACAACATAATCCTGATTAAAATAAGCTTTTTTAAAATTCAATAAGCCCCTCCGGTTGCAACATATTGAAGAAAATGAAAGCACTTGAGTGTGAGGTCATCTGTAGTGCAGCATCTAACCGGTATTTGGGGAATGAATACAGAAAGTGGACAGCTGCTGGTAAAAGATGAAGGAGGACTTGTGAAAAATCCGCATGGCAAAATAATTCCATCTAATCAGAGGCTTTTGAATCTTATCTTTACTGCCAAAGCATTGCGGGAGTTTCCTCCATGGTAATCGGTTTTATTTTAATCAAGACTCTTGGAGTCCTTTCTATAAAACTACTGGAAGTTTCTCCAAGAACTGCAAACTAAAATGCCAGGTTGCGTGTGGTTGCGTGTTGTGTGTAGGGTGCAGGCATGGGAGCAGTTCTGCTCTGCATGTATATCTGCAGAAAGGAGCTCACAGGATGTAACTGAGAAATGAGTTAATGATAAACAGGTACAAGTAAGGGAGTAGCAGAGACAGACATGAGCATGAAGATCAGAGGCCATCAGGCACAGCATGAGTTGCAGAAAAATAGCTATGCCACCCTTCCCTACCTGGCTCCTGCTACCCAGAGGGATTTACATGCTGCCAGAAACACTGCCTAAACATAAAGAATGGATAAGATGATGAGTGCAATAGGGTTTGCTGGTGATGTCAAACCCATAGATTGTTATGATTTAACATTGTTTTTAACCTTAAATCACATATTATCTTTATTTAACTGCAGCAATATAAAGTAATGTTGGCTGTAAATCTGTATTTTCATCAAATAAAGATAGAACACATTGCATTTGCAAAATTTCTAGGTTCTTGGTGCAATTGTGCCTTCAAGCTGACATGCTAATCTGGAAAACATCACCGTCTGTAGAGGCTAGCAGTACGTTAGAAGTTAAAGAAAATATCTTCCTCTACTTTTTTGTCATACAGTCGCAACAAAAAACGATATGTAAAATGTTTTTTTTGATGTTTGTTTTTGTTTATTCCTGCAGGTGGTGGCAGAGAAAGCAGATGGCTAGCTTGGATAGCTACCAAAAGCCTCGCCACTACAATTATGATGCCGTCAATTTGTTTGTGCATTTCATGAGCACAGTACTTTGCTCACAGTGAGTTTATATGAAACCTGAAAGAGGCTGCTCGAACATTTCTATGGAAGATTCTTTTCTCTATGATAGAAAAAAAGAGAGTCTGTTCTTCAGGCCACAAAGGGGAAAGAATACCACATTGTCTCAACTTACCATTATAATTGCATTACCTCTTAAATTAGCTGCTTACTGATCATTTTCAAGTAGCTACACTTCGATCTGACTTTTATCTGTAGAAAACAAAAAAGTAACCAGTTCTAATATTTGTTTGCTTGAAAAAGATGCTGATTTGTCAAGATAATAAGAAAACTATATTTAACAACATTGGATGAAAAGGTGAAAATATTTGGGTGATGAAACTAAGGGTTTTATTTCTGTAGCACAGATATTTCATGAAGAGCAAATGAAATTGCATCTGCTTGAGAAAAAGGGTATAAGACATCTCCCCTTGTGTGTCTGGGAGGCTATTCAACCCTTGCCGCTGGTGTTGATGGAGATCCCCAAGACTGAAAATCTTGAGGACTCTCTCCAGTTTATATTACATCTTGATAAACTTGGCCCTCTAGTCAGAAAATCCTGGAATCATCCCTGATCCTATTTTGTTTGAACTACCACAATCCATAGGCATTAATAATTCCAACACATAAACACAGTGTGAATCCTGAAAAAGCCATTTCATGGCCAACTGAGCTTCATATCACACATGGATGGCAGGGGATTAATATTAGACAGTGAAGATGGGTGAAGAAAAATCAAAAACTTTTTGATATTCAAAAAATCTCGAGTGTCTGATATTAAATGATGTAATAAAATGATTTGAAAATGGAGGCTTCAACAAGTTTCTGAAAGAAAGTATCCTGAAAATGATTGTTTTGTTTTTTGTTTTTTTTATTTAACTTACCTGGAGAAGTTAACATTCGATTTAAAAGCACACGTGCAAGTAGCTGTGATGAACTCCAAAATAAAAATATTTAATAATAATTAATCTAGGAAAAATGTCAAAAGATGCTATATTTTTCTGAGGAAGAAACAAGCCATCCTTTTAGGCTGGGATTTTCAGAAGTGTTCACCTTGGAAAAAATAAAGCAGTCTTTGCAGGTGAACAAAGAGCAAATTTACTTTTTTTCTGCGTTAATGAGACACCAAAAAAAATAAATCATGAGAAGCTTTCAGCGATGCTCTGAGACAGAAAAGAAAGGCAAGGAATGCCATTGGATATTTTACAGGACATTTTTCTTTTTTGCAATATTTTGGACTCTTACCATTTACTGTGGATCTACAACTCAACAAATCAAATAAAACAAAACTATAAATACCCTAATTTATCCCAGGGAAGAATTGCAGTGTTTTGTTGTTTTTTATTTATTTTATTAATTTAAATAATTTGTTCTTTATTTATAATTTGAATCAATTTTATTAATTTTTAATTATTTTTTAATTAACCTCCTGCGTTGCACTTGAAGAAGTCTCTCACCGAGCACGCTTTGCTGTTTCTTCACTGTGTTGCGTGCATATGAAGTGTCATCCATTATTTCCAGTAGCTTGTGCAGTATTCTTTTCTGGACCATCAGCTCCAGCTTCTCCAGACTCATCCCCAGCACAGAACCACGACTTGATTAGTTAGTTCCACTGTTTACATCTCTGGCTCTGATGCTGTTGCCCCAGCAGAAGGCTGCAAGGCTGACCGCACTTTCCACAATATGCAACATGTTCGTGCAGACACTGAATAAAGTTAGTTTCACCGAAGAAGCAGAACCTGTGCTGTCTTTTCTTCTAGATGCTTCTTTGTTGCATTTCCAGTCTGCTGTCCAGCTGAACCTCACCTGCTTGTAATTCTTCACTCCCTCCACATCTTCTCCCATGTTGTGCTTTGTTTACTCCAGTTTCTCCTGAGGTCAACAATTATCAATTCTGTTTTGTCAAATCATCAATTTTCAAACTGTTGAAACCCTTTATATTATTTAAGTAAAGTGCCACAGTAGCTGTTACAATGTTGGTTTTATATTTAAGTCATTCATTTATGTCAACTTTATGAGCAGATTAGTCAACAGGAAAATTCTGATTGTACATTATTTTTTTAATTCACTGTTCTGTGTCTAGTTTTCTAGCAAATTGTAACGCCTGAAGCTTTTAAATAAATACATTTGACAATAAACTGTCTGACAGTCATTTAAAATGAGGCAATGAGTTTTGCTCTCTAAGCCTGAAACTGCTTCTTCAAATCACACACTGAAAATGACAACATATTTACTTTTCGTTGAGATGGAAACACATCCTGAGATCATTAAGAGCATCTTTGTACAGAAGAACCCTGTAAAACAAACTGCCGATGGCTGAGCTACTTCAGGTTTCAGTACACATAAAACAGGATCATTTGTCAGCTTTGTTACTGTGAGAAACTACAGCCTTTATGAATGGGTTAAATGCAGCTCTGCTAGTTTAGATGAGTAGCTTTAAAGGTCAAGTATAGCTGTGCTACTACTTCCCATTATTTGTGAGACATGACTGCCATGGGAGGTGGGGAAACGCACTCTTTTTGACTCTCACCTTTAAAAGATCATCTCAATGAAGCAAGACGTGTTTGAATGTGTAAAGGAGAATTTCAGATCGGTCTCCATGTCTATCGCTCCCTTCTGCTCACACACACACACACACACACACACACACACACACACACACACGCTCACACTGCAGATGCCCGTTCGGCAGCTTCACACGCCAGCGGACACGCTTTTACTACACCTCTTACGCTCCCGTTTCACCGTCTCCCATCAAGTCGCACCTTCCTCCTTCCTCTTCTCATCTCCTATGTTTATTCGCTCTCCATCACTCCTCTGACACCTCTTCACCCCTGCTGACGCTCCCTCTGCTTTCTCTCCTCATCATCCCACCCTTTTTTTTTTTCCACCTTCTTTCTGCTGCACCATCTTGCCATGTCTCATGCATATGTGGAGATTTTCCACAGCACGCAACGCCAATTTGTTCTCCACCAGAAAATTGGTCAACGGTGCCAGGACACGTTGGTGGAATTGCATTGGAGAGACTATGTATATGTACATGGATGTTTTTTTTGTTTTTTTTTGCAATTCAGTCTGATTTGAGGGTTTTTATGTGTCAAAAGGGGACGTATTTGCAGTTTGTATCACGTTTTTATACGTCAATAATATTTCTAATTGCCTGTTTGTCATGAAATACGAAGTGGCAAAGCCAGCATGGAGTTTGGATCAAACAATCTGACGAATCCTCCAGTGACAAACCCCACATTTATTTGAAAAAGCTCTGGTCGATATTTGAAAATATCCAGCAATCTTGGCAAGGGGTTAACTCCTCAGCAAGTCTTTATATCCTGGTTCCAAACTCTAATATCCTGCCCGCTCAGTCTCAGCCGTGCTGCATCCCTGCATGACTAGCTTTCAATTAGGTCTGATTTGAAAAAGGGGCTGCTGTGCCGTTGACAGGTGTCAATCTTTCTAACTTGTTCAAAGGTGGGGCCTGTTTACCCAGGGAAAATCCTCAGCATGCTTTTTTGTCTGTTTTCCAACCAACATGATTAAAATGAACTCATTTAACACTGCCTATATAGGGTGGTGGTTCCAAAATGAAGTGCCCTGAGGTGCATTCATGAAAACATCACAGATAAAGTAAAATGCTTCACAACAAGACAAAAAATAAGAAGCTGTACAACAAGTCATAATAAAAACTGAATTAATAAACAAACAGCAAGTTGGTCAAAAGCTTGACTGTGAAATTATTTAAGCTGCTTTTTAAAAGAGTGAATGGAGTGTGTACAGAGCAAAGACAGGAGAGGAGCGTTCCACAGCCCAGGTGGCACTGCCCAAAATGGCCGATCACCACAATTTATAAACTGAGGATGTGGGGTCAACAGCAACCTCTGACCTGATGACATGAGAGCACAGGAAGAAGGATGAGGCTTCAGCCTGACATACAAATACTGTAGCGCAGGCCTTGACCATGTAGGTCTCTAAAAGTTCAAACTAAAATGAAGTCTTAAATTTACCAACAGTTAATACAGAGAAGCTAAAACAGGAGTCATGTGTGACCTTCTGCTGGTACCCGTTAAAAGTCTTTCTTCAGCACTCCGCACTACCTGAAGGCAATTTGAAGGTAATTTGTTAAAACAAGTAAAAAGACTGTTAAAATGTTTTTTCCCTTCTTCTTTTTCCTTTTTCCTTCTCTTGCCCAGCATCATAGCAGCAGAATGATGGTCTGTGTTGTATCGTGCAAATTTGTTTCGCCGAGAGGAGCCTTATGGAAAAAACCCTGCTAATCTAAACCAGAATGTATAAAACTGTGGAAAATCCATTTTAGTTCAGCTGAGGTCTGACTGAGCATAAAGGCCTAAGAAATTAGTATGTTGCTTATTAATATATGAACTAATTTCTTGTGCACACATCAACATCTTGGGGGCTCAGCCTCTTTAATCATATTCCTGGACTGTTGCTAATAAACCTAATCAGTCACCAAATACACCTCTAGTTGCCCCAGTACCAACCTTTTCTTCAGATGATTTGTTCCAATCAATTCCAAATTGAGCTAAAATTATCCATGATTGGATCAAAATTTTTCAATTTCAGTATCTCGTTTATTATTTATCTTAAAAAAAAACATTGGGTGTTGGGTGTATATGAGTGGCAAATCAATGCATCCTGTTTTTGTTTTCATTCTATACAGCATCCAAACTTTGGAATTGGGAGTGTTTGTTGATTATGGCTTCTTAATATTTTCTGCCACTGTGATTGAGGGCGATCTCTAAGGGAACTCTTGGTCTTACTCGTCACAGATACCCAGTCCAACCTTTTCTGCCTTCCAATGAAATGAGGGACAAATGAAGATCTTGTCACAGACCAGTGAGCAGTACACCTGAGAGGTCTCTCACTCTATTACTCTTTCAGCTACATACACACACACACACACACACACGCACGCACGCACGCACGCACGCACGCACACACACACACACACACACACACACACACATATGCAGTCATGGCCATGCAGGCTGAGTCAGAAAATTACCCCAGAGATTTTATTCATCCTTGCTTTTGTATGAGTGGGCAGCCATACAGGAGCTGTCGCCATTTTTAACTCATCATAGGGTTCAACACAGCAGCCCAGATCATGCACTGGACCTTGGGGTTTCCCTTGGGGTGGACCTTGGGGTTTTTTAGTATGTTTTTATTTTTGTCTTTCCGCTTTATGTCTGCTCTATGCTAAGCTAAACAGCTGCTAGTTGTAGCTAGACTACCCACTGTATAGCACAGCAACTGCATCTCTTAATGGGACAGTGTTTAAATATTTTTCATGGAAATAACAAATTTAAAGAAATCATTTAAAAAAATTTAATTGTTTAATTTATTTTGTTGGCGAAACTTTGACTGTGTAGCTTAGAAAACTGCAGCGCTTTACCATTGGAAACCACAAGTGGCCTGTTGTTGTTTTCCCCTTTATTTCTATGTTTTTAAAAGATGTGGCTCATAAAGAAGAATTGTGCTCGTTTCAGTGCGTACATATGACCCTAGGTAATTAAACCAACTTTGGAACTAACTGATTTTTTTTTTACAACTAAAAGTTTCCCAACTTTTCCTCTTTAAAGTAAACAGCAGATGAAAAGGAAAAGCTGGGGTTTTTCCCCAGATGTGAACGCTGCGGTCTGTAGCTTTTAAGACGGGCTGTACCGGTGCATATGTTCATTCCCGACTTCCTCTGCATCTCAATCACTACAAACTGTTCTACCTTGACAGCCAAAAAGTGTGAGTGCAGCAGCTGATCAAGGCAGAAATGGACTGGGAAAAAAGAAAAGAAAAAGTCAGCGTATCCACACTAAAGATCCACACTAAAGAAGATTATGATGAAATGAAGTGATGAAACAGATGAGGTTTTAATCAGAACGTCTTTCTGCTGGTACTCTGCAGGAATTTTTCATCACCTCCTCAGCCCTCTGTATCCACCCCCACTGGATGACAGGCAGCCTCCCAGAGTTCCTTGCTGCGTGGCCTTTTCAATAATGTAGAAGGGGACAGAAGAGAGATAAAATGAAGGAAGAAACGATTTCCTGGCGCTGTAGGAGCCCCCTGTGTGACATTTACCTCTAGTGAGGCCTTCATTGTGTGTGTGTGTGTGTGTGTGTGTGTGCGTGTGCGTGTTTGATGGCCCTGTGCCAGACTAATGATACCCCCCTCTGGCTCACACACTCTAAGGACACAACTCTCCTGGTAGTGATGCCACATGCATCCTTTGGAATTGCACCGAAGGGAAAGGCAGAGGAAAAATGGAGGCATAATAATCAAAAGGCGGAGCAAATATTTTATGAAAAGGAACCATGAATGCAGACTCTAAGCAAAGTAACAGTACAAGAGCATTGAATAAAGGGAAAAGGTTAATGAATACAGTCACAGAATAAGTCACCTTGTTTAATCCGTCAGCTCCACTTGCTAGTTTCACACTTAACTAACCACATCCCTTTATGCAGCACCGGGTGGTCTCGTCTTACCTCCTGAGGACTCTTCTAACCCCTACCTACCCCTAGACCCCTAGACACGCAGCATCTATCATTACCTCCCAGCTTCAGTGCAGCACCTTCAGAATATCACACAGCCTCCAAAGACACATAGAGCAAAAAAAGCGTTTTAAATGTCCCGAAAAGGACAAGCTTCTTATGCCTGCAGCTATCTGCATTTAAAAAAAAAAACTATTCAAGGAAAAATCTTATGGAAAGATTCAATTTAGCTGTGTAATGTTATACAGTCAAAACCATCAGAAATACTGTCACAGTCGAGGAGTGAGGTGCTGGAATTTTCCTATTTCTGTGTACTTGATGGATTAGTCAGTCACATTAACCTTTAAAGGAGAATTTTGCTTTTTTTAACCTAGGGTCTGTTTTAATATTTCCTTTTATACATGTGAGTGATGGAGACAGGAATTTTCCAGATAGCTCCAGTCTTTAGCCGGGCAGGCAGCTAGCAGCTCAGCTATTGATAAGTATTGGGCAACTGCTCCCATATAAGTTCGCCCTAAAAACATGCTTTTTTTCACACTGAAGTGCTCTGTAAGTCTCAAAGGGTGTCCGACAACATACTAGAGAAGAGAAATGCACGAAAGTATCTGTATTACCTGACAATTGCTAACTTTTGGTGTCAGGTAGTGGGTTTTCCCACCAATGTTTTGACGCGAGTTATCTCGCGAGATTTTGACACAGACAACAGCATACAGACACCAAAACATAGCGATTGCCAGGTAATACAGATACTTTCGTTCATTTCACCTCTCTAGTACGTTGTTGGACGCTCCTTGACTATATCACAGCACTTCAGTGCGGAAAAAAAACATGTTTTTAGGGCAAACTTAGGCGGGATCAGTTGCCTGATACTTATAATTAGCTGGGCTGCTAGCTGCCTGCCCGGCTAAATACTGGAGCGATCTTGAAAATTCCCTTCTCCATCACTCATATGTATTAAAGGAAAGATGAAAACAGACCCCAGGTTAAAAAAAAGCGAAATGCTCCTTTAAGTCTAATCCCTTTTGAAGATTTCTAACTGAATAATAGACAAAGTTTCTATAGTTCTAACACCAACCCCTTCATTGTGCTACACCTGTAAATTTTTTGATGTTTTTATGATGATTTCAAGATCATAATGTTAGACTTGCCACTCAGAGCTCACTGTGACCTTTGAAATGAGTATTTGAGTTTGGAAAAGCCAGATGAGAACAGGCTTGTCAGTTTATGTTGACCCTGGGGATTACTATTGTTCAGAAATAGTTCACTTCCAGTCAAGCTTGAACTTTAGAACAAAACCATTCAAATTCAACAAACCTTAACATTTCCATCACAATGCTTCACAGTTGCCTGTGTTTTGATTCAAACACTGCAGAGGATGCGAGTCAAAAAAGTGCAATCCCTTCTGTTTTAAAAAATTGGGGTACATAAACTCCTTTCATCATTCAGGCTCTTCTTCACAGGTTGAATTTATGCCACACCTGGACAAACAGAGATTTACATGAGTCACCTCCACCCGTCACTCCATACAGGGTTTAAATGTTCACAATGTTACTGATGTTTTGTTTTTTTACTCTATTTTCTTTATTTACTTTAATCTTTTTTTAAACTTTGGATTATCAGATGGAAACACAATTGAGAAAAAAAGAGTTCCTTTACATCCACATTTTGATGCACACATTAAAACATGCCTTCATTTAAGACAAATACTTATTCAAAATACAGTAGATGCAAATCACGAGATGCACCTGTCATGTCAGGGTGTGTATATGTCAGCCTTTGCCATCCGTTTACTTATCAACAGGCACTGCCAGGTCTTCAAAATGACTTAATGTTGGAGAGATGAAAAGAAGTCACAGTTCAGAGTCAGTGTTTGTTTATGCATGGAGGAGAGATGGCAGACTGGCCCGTTATATCACAGAGGCAAACTTTGGATAAAATGAGTATATGAAGGCGAGGAAAAACAACACAGAGAGAAATCTAAGAGAGGTGACACATGTATGAAAGAAACTTGTGTTTTTATCTTTGTTAATATGTTGCCTTATTTAATCATCTATATGTTTTTCAAATGTGGACCTACAATTAGATCTTAACAGACTTAAAGTTCAAGGTGCAAAACAAAAGGAAATATCTGGAAATCAGAGGTCAGAAGACTTTACTGCTGGATCACTCAGTCTAATACTGACCTCTTGTGGATAAAACAAATCACTACCATGAACCAATTTGGCCCTTTTGTAGCAAAGCCTGTGTGAATTCTACTTTTTAAGCTTCTTTATCTCAGTGAGCTCTGCCTGTCGCAGCAGCAGCTCTCCTGCTAGATCTGGCCTGCCGCTCTTGGCCAAGCAATGAGCGAGCTGGGAGGCCTTTTGTTGGTGCGGGATGGCCGGGAGCGCTCTCCTCCACATGGTCAGGACGTGGAAGGCCTGGGCTGACAGACTGTCCCCGGCCCGGAGCTTCACCAGCTGGGCAGCGCTGCGGCAGAGACGCAGGGAGGAAATCAGCAGCGCCATGTCTTTCTGTGAAAGTTCTCCAGACAACCAAAGAAGAAGAGCATCTGGCAAGGAGTCTGTTGGACATACAGGAGTGGAACAACAATGGTTAGGGTTGTATTTCAGACACTAACATGTAATTTAAACTAGAAATGAATCATTTGTAAATTGGCAAATAGACTGAGGTATTAATATAGTTCACAAACTGTTGATAAAATGCTCTTTGCTGTGTGTTGGATGAGTTAATTGTCTTGATTTTTACTGGAAAATTCAGTGAAATCATGAAAAATCTGCACACAAGCAGGTCCCAAAATCTCAGTATGTAAATCCAGAATTAACACAGAGATTGCCACAACATATCTAAGTTGAAACTTCAGTAATCGTAAGTGACATCCAATTACTGCAGGATGGATTACTGGAAGTGGACAGAGTGGATGAATGATAGATGAGTCACACACCTGTCTCCTCACATAACTTTGCCCTGGCTGCTGAGGGCCGATTGATGTTTCGCACTTTCTGAAATGAAACCGGATGAACCTTAGTGATTTTTCCTCTTTTGAAAAACACTTTTTTTCAATATCAAGTAAATCCTAAATTCTCTGATGGCTTCATCACCTTTGGTAAAGTCAGGGACAGCTTACAGACCGGCTCCCCAAGGAGCTTTGCATCCTTCAGGACTGTTTTGTCCTCTTGCCACTCCAGCTGATCCCTGCTGACTCTATAAAACAGGGCTGTGCCTTTGTAGTGAGGCGAGCTGTAGTTTCCAAATGGGTCCACTTCAGTTAGACGGAGTAAAAGGTGATTCCTCCGCTGGCTGTGAAAGGTGAGTCGATCGGCTTGGTTTTTGCTGTTCTGTGCAGAAGCTGAAAAACATGAAAAGCCGATTCAAAACTTGCACTGGGAATACCATGTCCTCCTGGGACTCTTTCCAAATCAAACACCAAACGTCTTACAAGCATTCTGCTGGCGCATTATTCAACCACTTCATAATGTGACATGCATCATGGAGCATCCAGTCACAAGAAGACAAAGCTGTTCTAACCCAGAAGAGACTGTTGCATCCTAACTTAGCTAAACTAAATTTGTCGCCTATGGGGACAATGACTGTCTCTTAGTGAGATGACGACCGCCCTCAAAGAGACCTAATTCACATAAAAACATTCACATCCTACCAATGGAACTGATGTTGCCACTGAAATGCAGAAGAAGCTGATCCGCTTCACACATTGAGATCTCTGCCGAGGTCTCCACCAGACCGCCGTAGCCCTGAGCGTGCAGTTTGCTCATCTCCCAGCTGAGGTCTTTGCTGGGCAGGGCGGCCACGAGGACGGTGTGAGGATCGTCCCGTCGCCGCTGGAGGAGAACGGTGACGGCGTGGAGGCAAGTGGACTCTTCCAGCTGCTCGGCCAGGGAGGCCAGCTGACAGGGCTGCAATGGGCAGAGAAGACGAACCACGAGCAGCCTGGTGGGAGGAGAGGCAGGCAGAGGCCAGCTTAAGAGGTTTAACTGGTGAGAAAGATTAGATTTTTGCTGAATAAAGGAAAGAGTCTCTTATCAGGGGACAAAATACAGAGATAAGATACTTAACACAGAGGGATGAATTCATAAAAGCCACTCTGCACATATTATTGCCTCATGAAGCTGATTTTGACAAGTAAGTATGAGAGAATAAAATCTTTAATAGGTCTAACACCTCTTGTTGAAACTGAGCAGAACAGATTCTTGGACATCTTCTTCTCCAGCATTTCAACATTTTATATTTGTAAGTTCTCATGTTATGGCATAGAAATACCAAAGCCTGGAATGTAAAGCATTCACACCCCTCTTAATCCCATGTGCCCTATTTAAACCCCTTAAGTAAAGAAAAGCCGTTCTCTCAGTCTGGCTGTTAGTTGTGTACTGCATTTATATGTTTTCTTTACTAAAATCCTGATCAAAGACATCTCACCAGCAAAGTTTCAAAGAGGCAGCTGGTGAGTACTTCCTGATTTATTTTAAGTGCAAATTTTCTAAACTAAACACAAACTATTCCCTTTTACTGATAAAAGTTTACCTTCAGTATATTACTTGCCTGTTTAAGCCTTTAGTGGTTTCCTTGAACATTTTAAGCCAAGCAAGAGTAGAATTTGTAAAAATCTGTGAGAAAAACACTTTAAGGCGAAAAACTGAGAAAAATGACAACAGTCATGCGATAAGAGGTACACTTTCTTCTGGTTTTTAAGCGATATCTGGTCATAGTAATAACCGCTCAATATAGTCTCAGATGAAGAACTAATAACATAATACACTGTATATTTGTCCATTATAAAACCAAGCCAAAGTAAAGAAAAGGCTTTCAGGGTAGTAAAGTACCAGCCAAGCACAGCTGATCTAATAAATGGGACTTGAATCAACACGTGTCACCACCTCTGTATAAGCAGATTTTGCCATGTTAACAGTTAGGACAATGCAAAGGAAGAAAGACATCAACAACGATCAAATAGTGTAACAGACGCCGCGGAAATTCAGCCACAACACAGGGGTAAGCGTTTAAAAGGAATGGATTTATCGAACAGAAGTCAGTGTGAGGAATGTGGTTGACCGAGGACTCTGAGTGGGGGTCAGCCTGATCGTTTGGGGAAGGAGATATTGAATCTGAGGTTTCTTTTCAGTGCTAATCCAGAAAAGCAGCTTGATTCTGGGACACTGAAAAACTCCATAGTTAAAGCACATATCCAAAATCCAGATGTGAGGTCAATGAACAGGCTGTGGTCGAACACAGGAAGGCTGATGTCAGGAGAAATCAATCCAAGGACATGAATTTAGTCGGCAATGCGAAACAAACAAAAGCAAGGAAAGAATGCTGGACATCTAATGTCACAATGGTGTCAATAACCTGGCAAGAAGGCAGAGACTGCAGAGAGCTTATGTAGAGCTGTGCTCAGATGGGACAGGAAACAATTAGACAAAGCTCAGGTCACACGGCACATTGTGAATAGTCTCAGCATGAAGGACATGGTGAGAATATGAAGTAAAAACCTGAGAGAGATGTTTGGTCATAATTCTAGGCCCAAAATGTTTGAATCAAACATCTGACAGCCACAGCTTGGATTAAATTATGTCATGCGACAAGACAATGATCCTAAACGCAGCACCACATCTACAGAATGACGGTCCAATCAAAGTTCAGACCTCAGCTCGTTCAAAAAGCTGTGGAAGGAGAGTTTAGCATAGACAAAAGCCTGCGCACTTCACAGAACTAAAGCAACGTTGTAAAGAAAAGGCTTCTGCATTTTGACTGATGTTTAGTTAAAATCAATTACAATATCATGTTTTATTTTCACATAAAGTTGTTTTTGTCCAATTCTGACACCTGGTGTGGACCCAGGGATTTTTGATTATGTGCAGATTGACACTTAAAGGCTTCAAAAGAGACTTTCTTTTTCATGTGAATATACCATCACCACTGTTGCAGACATAAAACGACCTAAGACGGTGTGTTTTCTTTCACTATCTTTTCAGATATATCCAGATCCAAGGATTTTTCTTCCAAGGCTCTTTCCTATTATCATCTTACAGTAATGAAATTTTCATCAGCTCTGACAGCCCACAAGTAGGGATCTGTGGGTTTTTACCTTTTTTAGCTTGCTTTTCAAATATTTATACCCTAATTTCTTTTTTTTTTTTTTGCTCCTCCTTGTCGGACCAGTAGCAATGTCCTCTACCTCCTCAGCGTCGTTGGAGGACTCCTGGTGAGTCTGACTGCTGGAGGTCCATGTGTGGACGTGGCTGTGAGGACGGCACGGGACCCCGATAACCTGCTTCGCTTGTCAAATGCGCTCATTGGGCTTATTGCCTTAGGATATCCGAAACACGTTGTGAGAAATAATGCTCAGTTCAATTTAACAAAACCTCTGTCAACTTTATCTTTGGAAAGTCTTCTTGAAATGTACAGAGAAATATTAACAGGATTTTTTCTCTTTGTCTTCCAGAGCAACTCTAAAGTAAAACGGAAAAAGCTCTATGTTACTGAGAGGTGTGAAGGGAACTTCAATTGCACTCACAACAAACAGAATCATGTTTTGTTAGGGTTTTTTCAGGAATATATTAAACATGCTTTTGTTCGCTTTTTCTGTCTTTACAGTTTTCTTCTGATGATGAGGATATCCCTGCTGGACCCTCATGACTCTAACATGTTGTGGGGATTACTGACCGCCCCTGAGAAGCAAAGAAATCTGAAGTCATCACCTACAAATTGGATCTCTCCAAAAAGGTACTTCAACCAGATTGACTGACTTTACAGTTAAAGGCAGGGTAAATGATCCCTCAAGATACCTTCTAGGCAAGGCAAGGCAAGGCAAGTTTATTTGTATAGCACAGATACACTTTTTTCCAGATCGATTTACCAATCATCAACTAAATATATACAGAAGTAACTATATCCTTTACTATTACTATACAGTCATTTAGCAGATGGTTTTATCCAAAGCGACTTATACAGGAGGCAAGGATGGTAAAGTGTCTTACAGACAGATTTGACTGAGGCAGGTGAAGGAGCATAATTTGAGCCTTGAAAGGGTTGTTTTTTACCTGTACTTCTTTTCAAAATGATTCAAAATTAGTTGAAATATACTTTCCCACAATGTTTACCAAGTTCTAGAAGGAATCAGAATCATCAGAAATTTCCTCAAGCTACTTTTCTTTCCATACCTGAACAACTTATGACTGAAATATTTTAAATAAAGTAATCTAGGTCTAAACAGCAACCCCTTTATTTTCCCTGTCTCCTGAGAAATTAGTTAAACTCTTACATGTGCTTTCACACTCTGCTTTATCTGTTCATCCATTATTACTTGCTCTAAATATTCTCTCACCTTTACCTCCTCAGACTAGAGGACACACTTCACATTATTAAGGAGGGATGTGTGAGAATTATAAAAACTTGCAACATTCTGACCAAAACCTTTTTTTAACTTTACTTTAAATTTAAAAAAGGCTTCAGTGAATTAGTGCGTTCAGAATTAGAATATTACTGGCGCTGCTAAAAAATAAAACCACATTGGTTTCTACTTCAGTTTTCTGTAGTACATGAACACTTTTTTTCTGCTCTGTGGTCAGACGCAGGGCTATTTTCATCTTCCTTTTTGGTGCGAAGGCTAGACTCATTCTGATACTGATAGTGGGAAGTAGTGGAAACAAAGTGAGATCATACAGCTCTACGAATAAAACACAGCGGCTGATGGAGTGTATCGGAAGGGTGGACGCACAGGGAGATATGGTAAGATACACTAAATGATCACAGCTAACAGGCATAATTTGAAATGTATTGTTAAAACCTTATTTTGTGTTTGTCAGGTTTATTTTTTACTGGGTGGACAGGATGAACAAACCAGGAGTGGATTCAAGATAGGTGAAGCCACAAGTGAGAATTACCCAACATGGTTTACCTTGGGATTGTCTGGCCTGTTTGTTGTTCTGCTTTGGACATATCTGCCTCATATTACAGTTTGTATTCTGGTCAGTTTAGCTTGGAACGCACAGAAACATATCTACTGAAAACTGCTATAATAAATATGCTTAAAATAAAGTTTTTAAATTGTCTACTTTCATCATACCTTCATTTTTGAGTGGAATTTTTAATTAGATTTACTGAAACCTTCCTCAGTGTTGTGCAGATGCAGGATGGAGGATGCTACTCTAAGTCATTTTGAGTGTTAGAACTTTTGATTTTAACTGGAGAAAAAGAAGGGTTTGCAGACCTTTTTGTCTTATTAGCGTACATTTCTCTACAACGGCAATACAAAAAAACTGGTTTTGTTAATCTCTTTTTTCATAAAATACAAAGATCAAAATATTCTATTCAAATATACTGAAACTCTTTGGCAGTGTGATAAATCTGAATCTATCTGAGCATAATTTTAGGATGCACACCTGTGAGACAAGATTGTCTGAAAACACAATTCTGAATAGAGATCCAAGAAAACAATTCTGCGGCTCAGTAGCCTCCATCTTTTTAATGTCCCATATTCTGGCTGCCAGGACAGAAGGAGTAGGCCTACTAAAGGCTGAAAGGGTGTTGGTCAGACAAAGAACACTTAAACTGTCCCTTTAGATCCAGAGTTCCTTTGTGGAGAGGGGAAGATAGTGAAAAAGGATGACTGGTAAAGTGCCTTTAGTCCATACTTGGAGCCTAGACATAAGTTTTACTTTACTAAACAACCACTATATTCTCCTGGGGCTCTGCAGTAATGTACCTAAAGACCCAAAGAAGGTTCCAGTTTGGTAACTTAGTTTGTCAAAGATGTTGAGTGTTTATAAGAGATCAGTCTTCAGAGGCTATTTGTGAAGATTGATCTCATTTGCCTCATATATCGACTCCCACATTTAACATGTGGATGCCAGCATTAGTCTGTGGGTATTATTTTTGTATATTAGGAGCTGATAGATTATAGGACAGAAAAGTGGTATGAATACAGGAAATAGAAAAAACCTCGGTAAAAACCTCCAGCGAGACTGTCAGGCAGCTGGAAAGACTTCATTGAAACAATTTGAATTGAGCCCAAAGAGCATCTGAAGCCCCCCATTTTACACTCAGCCCAAGACTGAAGGAATTGTGTAGCAAACCTGTCAAAAATCTCCATCAGGTCAAAAGACACCAGCCCGTTCTGTTGGTTCCTGGCTGAAACTTGCTCCAAAACTCTCCACTGTTTGTCCCTTGATCCCAGAACAACCAATGACTCGTTGGATGTTTCCTTAGACTTCTTGGTGGCATCCAACATACTGACAGGAACAAGATAAACAAATAAGACTATAAGAAATGGGACATTTCAGGATGATTATAGATGGTTTGAACATTCTTAAGGAAAGCAATTCATAAATAATCTCTTTATGTCTCCTACAATGATTATAGAAATTAAACTCACCTCACTCTGTCTGAGGGAAACAGAGAAGCGCTGGCCGGGCAACACTGGCGGTCCTGCTTGTTTTGGCCCCTTTCGTCCCTCTTTTTGTCAGGGTTTGGGGGACATGGAAGAGTGATTGTTAAGGGTCTCCTCAGTGGCTGCGAGGTTGGATGGGTGAGGTAGAGCAGTGGGCTTGCAGACACCACCGCTTTGTGGGACTCGTTTCTGGACTTGACGGCCGCCAGAAGGACAGCGTCCACCGGCTGGATCTGAAGCAGATGAGGAAACAGATGTTCTGCATGATTTAGGCAGCGGGTTGGCTGGGGATGCTGAGTGATTCTAGGAGGATTGTTTTCTGACACATTCATTTTGTCGACAGCATGTTGTTTTTATCAAAAGGGAGCACGTCAAAGAGGGATCTAATGCTTTTTGACGTGAGATTAGGCAACAAACTGCTGCTGTGAGGATGGTTCACCAATAATTGGACTCGAGTGTCAATTGAAATATACAAGCCACAGCTGTTCATGTTTCTTTTTTTTGAAACAGAAGACATTCGTGACAGCTTAAGTCTGTGAATAACACAAACACTATTTCCCCATTACTCACTTCCTTTTTTTTGACCAATCTTATGCATCATATCTCTGTTTCTGCTTTTAAAAGTGTGATGTCTAAATGCTACTCATTTCACAGCTTTGTATTTTAAACTTGCCATCAAGCCTGCACCCACACATGAATAAAAATGGATTGGGGAAAAGATGGAGGCATCACCCTCATACCATGGTTTGAGCCATTACAGGGGCAGTAAAGGATCCTGGTAGGTAGTTTAAACAGATTCGGGGGTCCATGGGGAGTTTTAAAGACAACCCTCTCTTGGGAATGGTGTAATTTTCTCTTTTCAGACAGGACACCACCGCAAATAGACCCAGTGAGTACACCCTCACCTCTGCAAGCGAACCCTGTCAAAGACACAAACAAAACACGAGTTAAACTATCTGTCTTGTAGTAACCAAATAATAAAGAATGTCCACCGAAACATGTTCACTGATAACCTTTTTTTTGCTGTGAGCTGATCTTAGTCTCATACTGCTAGTGTGTCAGGATACTGTAATACAATGAGTACTTTTTGATGTTATTAAAATGTTTAAAATCAGGATTTTTTTCTCTTCTTCTTTGCAGCCATTTTTAAAAGTCTTCAGCACATTCACCTAACCAAGTAGTATTGTTGCAAAAACACACAATGACTCAGATAATCAGAAAGAATGAAGCTGCAAGATCAAAAGGTTGATGCATAAACACAAAACATGAAGCCTACAACCCTAAAATGCAAATTAAGTTAGAATAAAAAAAACACAAGGGACTTGTACTTTGGTTTCCATTATAGAACATTGGCTAAGGCAGTTTTTACCTCCATTACCTGTCTGATTTCATACTCCAGGGATATTGTACAAAAAACACTTATGAGCGGCAGTGTCTTGCCTATGGTAGACAGCAGAGCACTCAGATTAGACAATCAGAAAGAAACTCTTACAAGGGAGCTAATGTGACTCAGATTATTTTCACATCATATCACTTCTGATAAACCCTTCAAGCCCGATTAGCGCTTATGATGGCTGAAATGACTACAGATGCCCTGATTAACTCTCATTATATACTATGAGATAATAAAACAGGACTGTTTTCAACTGCTCAAATACAAGTTTGGATCCTGAGATTCATTTTTTAAAAGGACCCGTAAGTATATTTTAGTACAAACATTAATGTTTCAAAATGATTTTGTTGCTTAATGAAATCAATGTTATTGTTGTTAGCACTGGAATAAAACACAGACAAGGATAGAAATGTCACAGTTCTCCTTGTACTCCTGCAGTTTACTCAGGTATAGTAAGAGACACAATTTCTTTGACTGCAGTCCCTATATGTACATACCAGTAACATGCACATGAACCACTTTGGGTTTAACCATCTATTCTAAAGAGGTTAAAGGGTTAAAATGCTTTATGCTACCATTTTCTCAACCAAAGAAAGTATGATCTCCCACCAGGTGTGACCTTAATCTCAGGAGGTCTGTGATGGGAGATCATATACGTGATGGTGGCAAAGTGATGGTCGCCCTTGGGAGGCCCCCTTGATAGTGTGGAAAGGCCTCAATTACTGATCTTTACACAAGAATGCTTCTTAAAAAATAAACTAAAGAAATTCTGTTTGCCAATCTATGAGAGAATCTTCTGCCAGTCACATAAAAATTATCTACAATGATCTACTGACTTTTCTTACAAATAATTCAAACAATAAATAATCCAAGAAGTAGAGTTCGTGGATATAATAGTAAACTTTACCTTTTGTCCTCTGTACACAGCTTCTGTTGTCACAGGTGTGATGTAGCTCACCCTTTTCTTCTCATCCATAATCTTCACAGCAACATCCCTGTAGCTGCCGCGATGCCGCACACGGAAAGGCACTGCCATGCTTACAGGGAAGTTAAGGCTGGCTCTGCCCTGAACTTTGATGTGGATCACTCTGCTTACCAGCTCCTCTGAGCTGGAAACCATCAGGCAGCTCAGGTTGTCTGCCACCTCGCACATCAGGACTTTGGCAACACCAGCGGGAAGTTGGATAAAGCTTTGGTCCTGTGCTTCAGATTGGCTCTCCTCCCGCTGACCATAAAGCCTTGGAATTGTTTTATGGGATTTATAATGGGGTATGTATTATATATATATATATATATATATATATAT
>JAVQJG010144635.1:0-37674 GCA_036024015.1 Craterocephalus amniculus
ATCATATTGCAGTCATGCAGGTGTAATATTACATTTGTTTTATAATATAGTGGTATCGGTACTTGGTATCGGCCGATACCAACAGCACAAGTATCGGAATCGGTATCGGGAGGAAAAAAATGGTATCGGAACATCTCTACATTAAACCATTAATAATTGCTGAATTTGCTTAAAACAGAGGGTCTAAGTGATACATACTAAATGAAGAGTCATTTGGGAGAACCTGCTCATCCATCCCATCAGTGCCTCTTTTTGACTCTTCAAACACAACGCTTAATAAAATTAAAATAAAATAAAAAAAACCTTACAGCCGCTCAACTGCTGGGACATCTTACCACAGCTGTAATCTGCTATGACCTAACGTACCCTGGTTAAAGCCCACTAGACAAGGTTGTGAAAATTGGATAAAAGCAACCCAGAATGATAGCTGGAAGGGGTCTACTACGTGTGGTCCACACGTGGTTACCACTTTTATTCTGAATTACAAAGCAAAACCTGTCCCCCTGTCACAGGGAAATTCTCTTAAAAGACATGAATCTAAAGCGGACAGGTACCTCAGTAAACGGCAGATTACTGAATTATATGCTCAAGGTATAGATGTCATTCTGCCAATCCTCTGTATTTAAGACTCCTGTAACATAAATGTACATTTTCTCATCTGCTATTACAAATCCCCCGTAATATCCAGCAGGAAGAATGAGGTAGTTGGATAATCTTTTTGTATTTTTGTGGATTAAGCTCATGCTGTGTGGATTTTCTTAATGTGTGATGCGAAAGCAGTGGCAATCTGTGAATGAATTTGGACTAAAGAAGAGGGGGGGGGTCGGAGTGAAGCCTTGTGCACGAGTGCTCTCCGTGCATGGTGAACTTATCACCATGTCGCATTTTATCTGCATGGGTTTTTCTGTGCAGGTGCAATTGGTCGGGTGGGGTGGGGGTGGGGGGGTAGGGGGTGATGATGTTGCTGTCACGTTATTAAGATAAATTGTCCAATCACATGGCAAGATTTCCCGCCCTCGGGAGTGCCAGCAGCAAGGATTAGATTACCACCCTCCCACAATGCATCACTCTTTCCATCCCAATCCAATAGGAAAGCAATACTAGAGAGGGTTACTCTGCAACACAGCCTCTTTAAACAACAGCTTTAAAATTAGCAGTGGGGATGTGCACTAAATCACAACAATGAGAATCTGTGAGAACACTATTAAGCATTAGCTACTTTAAAAATCCTCAATGCAGGATCCTCTTCCAACATACATCACTCTGAAATTAGACGTGCATATGAAGCTGTTAAAGGCTGGCGTTATAAGCTTTCAACTTAAATTTGAGCAGCTTTAGACATGACCAGTCTCAGATCTCTGCTTATAGTAGATAAAAAATATTCCAGCTTCTTGGAATGTAGGGAAAATAATGAAAAATGGCAATACAATGAGCTCACACGGGATATGTACGTGCACATAACACCTATGGTAATTATCAATGTTCACTCAAAACTGATATTGTTAGTGAAAAGCTTACACAAGCTGCTTTTAAGAAACTCTGCTTGCTATTTCATTATGTCAGTGTTGCGCTCAGCAACAATGAGGTTAAAGTATTGCCAGACAAAGAGCTCATATCAAGCTTTGCACCAGGACTGGAGAGTTTTCCTTTTTCTGCTCAGCAAACCCTGGAATTACAGAACAATACAATAACATTCATCTCATAATCCCATCGCAATCACCTGTATGAGTGAGAAAAAAAAAGATATTTCAATCAACAAATTAATAACCCAGAAACCGACTGCGGGGCATATGTAGGGATATTTTTGGACACAAATAAGAATCCCACTGATTGAAATGTTATGAATGTGCACTGCAGATACCTGCACTTAATGCAGTACTCTAGTAATGCATTTATTTATTGTGGCATTGCCTAAATAAAAACTAAAGAGTCTGCAGAGAGGATAAGAAAGACCACAGAGCATTTAAGTGCATTGCATCATGAAATCCCAGAATAACAGCTACTAAACTCTGCAGAGCAGCCTGAGCCTGGCCAGATCCTTCGGGTCCTGTCAGGTTCAAGCAAAGATCTTGAGCTCTAATGTAATGTAGTCTGGGAAGTTGCATCATTGTGACAATAAAAGAACAATGTATTACTGATTTAAAAGTTATCATTAAAGTAAGAAGCAGTATGTGAATATAAATGATCATAGATCTCAAAACAAAGTTGTCAAAAATGGAGTCCCTCAGGGATCAACTCTAGGCCCACTACTCTATTATTTTTTATAAATTACTTTGTTCATTCCTCAGAAATACACAGTAAGAATCATTGCTGATGATACAACCTTGTTTTATTTCACATCTGATTGCAGGAAATACTAAATACTGTATATGTGGTTTAAGTGCAGCTCTCTAATAGTGACACCGATTACAATGCTTGGAGTTATGGGAAGATATAGGTCTTCTGATAACTCATCTTCTTTTATTTCTTTCTTGATTAGGAAACATGTAAACCTTTGACATCATAAAGCTAGCACTACAAAGGTTTGTACAGCTATTCTGTGGATTTAATCCTTTCTTGCATAGCATCCACTACAGTGGACGCCTAATTGACAGCTGTTTTCCAGTATATTCATGGGTGGGGATACAAATTTGTAATTTTGCTACATCAGGGGACATCAGCAAGTCATGCAATACACTGTCACTTACTGTAGAATAAATATCTAATAAAGTACGCACATACATTGTTATGAACAAACTTTCTTTTGTAATAAAAAGGAAAAGAAAAAAATAAAGCCATAGTTTTTTTATAGAATATTCTTATTATAAAAATATGAAAAGCTTTCAAATAAAATATAAAAATAAAAAATAAAAAATATCTTCAATAAATAAAATCCAAAATTTAGGATCTCTGGGAGTTATCTTTCTTGAAAATACTGTGATTATTGTGCAGCAAAGGGCAACAAATTACCTTTAAATCTTTCCACAATCCTTCTCCTGCCCACACTTCAAAATAACTAGATTTTTCAGGACTTTAGAGAAAACAACTAAACTGCAAAAAAGAAATAAAGTTGTGTTGTGGTACATTGCAGCTGTAGCCGACAAAAACTGATTTAGATGCTTTGCAACCCAGTAAACATTCTTCTTACTGCATTTTTTTAAAATGCGGGCTATGAAAACACGGGCGGCCAGGTAAATCTGTTACTTTAAACGAGTTAAAGAAAATAGCTTCTCCCTCTTCAACACATTCACTCAAATCAATCCCACTTCATTAGATTGTACAGAGATAACCGAGCATTGTTTGAATAGTTCAGATAACAGCTCTGCGTTATTGTTTTCCTTCTATAAATTGGGTTCAAGTAATCTTGAACCCATTTTCAAGGTCTTAAAGCAATGGTTCTCAAACTGGGGGTAGCAAATACTAACATCTAAAAGGAGAATTACTGTCTAAAAGGAAGTACTGACGCCGCTTTCTTTAGGATTTAGAAATGTCAGCAGGTTTAATCACTGCTGCTTTTCTGATACTTTGGGATCACTTCATTTATTTAAAAACCTGCTAAGCCTAGAATGACTTGTTGAGTGGGGAATTTCATATATTGCATGATAGTTCTTGGACCACTGGTACAGTATATCTGCTGTTCCTGTGACTATGCAGATCCTTATGATTTAAGCTGCATTTCTGCTGTTGGTATGCTGCAAAATGAATTTCAGAACCATCACACACTTCCTTGATGCTATCAAATGACAGATAAGAATCTCAATATCCAGCCCAGGAGTCAGTGTTGCTGCCTGAGTGAAGATTTTCCTGTGTAATATCAGGTTTGCTGATGTGGCTTCAGGGGAAAAGCTGCAGACAATCTGATCCAGTCTAAGCAGTGTGTTTGTATTTAAATATACGGTGGTGTTGTATTCATCATTACTTACTGCATCTGTGATCACACTTTTCAACACAATCATTTCAATTGGTTTATGGTGCATAGGTCTATGACATAAAGCAACCAAAACTTGTTGCGTCCTCTGAAGCTGATTTTGATGTAAAAAACATATTTCAAACATAAATCTTATTTCTGGCAAAAAGATGGATCTAAATAGAAGTCTGGTAACAATGAATACTAGATGGTACTTTTAATTATGGGCATTTACTGTAAGAGTCCTCTTAATAAATAATACAAAAGTCTTCAGTCAGCTCTCATTTCTTTATGCAGAGGAAGGAGGAAATAGATGCAGTCATTTATTGAGACATGGATATGCACCTGTATATTAGGAGCTTCATTCTTCAACACAGCCATAATCCTCTTTGGGTGGGTTTTAAGAATAGTTTCCAGGCTTCTTCAAGGACTTCCCAAAGCTTTTTTGTCCTGTTCTCTGTCAAGATGAGCCCACACTGCTTCAGTTATGTTGAGCTCCAGGCTCCTTCAGACCTGTTGCACTCATTTTAGATCCAGTTCTTGTGTCATGTGGCATACCTCAGCCTTGTCTCCCTGATTCCCTTTGCTTCTTGAGAGCCACGTGTCCATGGAGACTATTTCTTATGAGGCTTAAGCATACACTAGATGGATCTACTGAAGGTCCAGATGAAACTCTCAGGTCTTTGTTGGATAAGTTCCCATTTCTTAGGCTCATCGCTTTCAGATCCTGTTGGTCTGCAGTGGTCCTGACTCTTCTTTTGTCCCCAGCTGGTCCAGTTTCTGTGCAGCATGCTGAGATATGCCAGGTTTCCAGCTAACAGCTCTTTGGGAATCATCTTGTTGCTGCTAAAATCCTACTCTCTGTCCATCTGTCTGGTGGTATTTTTTCTATTTCTTTTCTATTTCTATTTTTGGGTACAGTTTATCTGCTGTAGATAATTTAGCATGCCTTACAGTGCCTTTTTTGTTTTAAACTTGTCTATTTTGGACATGATACACATCATTCCAAGGCATTTAGTATTTAGTTTGACTAACAGTTTGTCGGGAAACAGATCTACAGTTAATAAAATGGGAACAAACCATGTGTCTTTATGAAAAGCTGCTAACAGAAAAACTAGAGATGGAATGTAAAATATTTTTTACTCACACTGGTTCATCCATTAATTTGATTTCCTTTATTATGTCTGATGACCCATCTGTGTTGAGTTGCTTTGGGCTGACAAAGCACCCAATGTCCGAAGACTTTCACAAAGCTTGAAGAAGACTTGCAAAAAGCCATTTTAAAAGAACAAGAAATTCTGACTGTGTGGAAGCTGAATAAAAAGAAATGATGGGCAGCTCAAGACTTCTACATAGCAGAAATGTGACTGGCTATAATCAGTGGTCATTATTATACAGACGTTTTTATCTTTTTAGTCTATTGTTTCAGTGTGGGCGTAAAAGTGGGAAAGTGCAAAACCAGGATGGATTAACTCATCCTACAAAACTTTATGGCTTTATTCTCGACAGACAGGCTTTAAAATGCAGTAATTTGTCCTCATTAAAAAATGAATTCAGCCACATCCTTTTATGCAAAAACCCCAGATGCAACATTCAGAGGAAATTGTTACCTGTCAACATGATAATTCAAGTAACATCATGATTTTAAGTTTTATCCATCATTCAAACCGAGTTGATTTCAGAAAAAATAACCCTTCTAGCCCAGTTGCTGCAAAACTTATTGAGGTGCAGGCCCACTTTTTAGAGCCTATGGGGATCCTTCTTGGACTTGAGTGCAGCAGCAGTAGGGAGGTGGGAGGTGTTGGAAAGAGAACACAGATATTAGAGCCAAAACATACACTCATATGCACATGTGCACACACCGACAGTCGAACCAAAACGTGTGCATGCACACATGCGTGTTCACAGCACAGACTGTGATAGTACAAGCACGATGATCCAACGCCTCCTGTTGGCTCTTTTCATGCTTGACTTTATTTCATGTCCCGCTGAAGTGCATGATGAAAACAGAGAATAATGAGGTGAAATCAGGGGGAACCTTTGAATTTCGTAATCATGCCAGCAAAGTAAAGTAAAGAAATGTTCAGCTGTTTAAATTTTAAATCGTCTTTCATTAACTTTACAATAATCTTCCAGCCAAAATAATACTGAATACATTTCGCTGAAGCCCTTGCTTTAGTTAAATAGGTTAAACAGATGCTGCGTTTCAGATTCTGCTTTTAAAAGACCGATAAATATGCAGATTTAGAGTCCTTACATTCCTTCATTTTTAAAGAAAACTGAGGCAGTGGACAGATGCCTTTGTGTGCAGCAGGGGAGTGTTAGGGGTTGAACCTACAACAACACTCATCACTTGAGCTTTCAGCAAAAAAAAAAAAAACACTGTGTAATTTATTCATTTTGTAGACTAAGGTCAGGTAGAGGTAGCAGCTGATCCCTCGGGTACATGCTTGATAATGACTCTTTTCTGGGTGGGACGCTTCACGCAGAGTAACTGGGCTTCGCTGAGTCTCTGCTGCTTGTGCTCAGCAGAGTAATGAGACATTTCCAGCCATCTCAGCAACCAAATTGACAGCGTCACTGACTGCTGCTCCTCTGGGAAGACTTGTTAGGATGTTGAGCTATAATTGCAACAATATGTTGGCAGGAGGGACATAAAGTGAAAGGGCAGGAGGGATGCACGGTGTCCCTGTGACTATTTATATTTTGTCACGAACTGAACTTTTATTCACTTGATCGTTTGAAGCGAGTAAACACAGATTTTACCTTTGATTCCACTGAATAATGAATTTCGTGTCTTCTTCTTCGCTGATGCTCACATCACATCGTGAAACAGCCATGGGGACAAATGATTGATTACTATAAAAGTTGTCAGGCGCCCTCAGTCCGCTAGATGCAGGAAGCCTCCCGGAGCCAGGAATAGATCTGAAGACTGACAGCTGCCTCTCTCACAGGACCGCAGCTTCTTGCTTGTGCTAATTTGTGCCAATGCCTACGCATGTGGAGGTGCAAGCACATAATACCACAGAGATTCGGGCATGCTTGTCAGAATCACTCTGTCTGCCTTGATTGAGAGAAAAGTGCAGGTCTCTAGCGCAGCCCTTATTCAGTGTTTACCGTGCAGCATGTTTATATCGTTGTTACAGTACAGTTCCACTAAAACTTGTTCCGTATACGATGCTGTCCCCGTACAGTATCTTACACAGCATAGAGGTGCGTTCTCTATGGGGGATCCCAGAGATAAAGAAATGACACACAACCAGCTCAATGTCAGCTCTGCAACTATAAGAATACGCCTTGAATAATTCATAGAGGCTGCTGCATAGAGGCAGCTTGTGTACTAAGGAGTAGGAGCGATACACCCATCGTGGCATCCCGGAAAGATAAAAGTAGTGCGGGCTATAGAGCATTGACAATACTGTCTACCTTTTACAGGGGTGGTGAAAAACTGTCAAACTGTGGAGGCGGATGAAGGCCTTCAGTGAGAGGAGGTGGATTTGATCCAACACATACCTGAAAGAATCTGCCAGATGAAGGCAGATTCAACAATCTCACTGTGAGCATAAGTGATCAGCAGGAAGCCCTCTCCCAGTCACTTCAATTTACTTCATTTAAGAAAACTCAAGCTCAACACGCTGCAGGTGTACGGGGTGGTTAACCTCTCTAGCAAGGCAATTACTGTTTATGTTTAGATGTGTGCTGACCGAAGATCACTAGTCAAGTAGCGCTAATCAAATCCAGAACCTAAAATAAAAACAACAACATCCCATCTGGGTGCCAGTGAAATATCTGGGGGTGTCGAGTAGAGGTGATGAAGCTGTGATCTCACGCCTTTCCGCGCGGCGCCTGAATCAGCCTCAGCTCCTCCGACGACTCGCTTGTTAATTGGTTAGATGGGGATGATTACAGTGCCCCTGAGAGACGGTTGCTAGGATATTGGTGGCAGCCACAGGACGGACGTGGCTGTGGACTTTTCTTGTCTTGTTTGGCATAAAGGTCTTCCACTTCGATTTTTCCTGAATGGCATTAACGGGTCTTTTTTTCCCGTTTCCCCTCTGCAGCTTTGAATTTCTCACGTCTAACATTTTTTCAAGCGTGATGTGTATAGAAACAGCCTGTTTATTAGAATTAAACTGCAATTTGCTGAACATCAGTTTTTTGAAGTGCAAAAAATCTATCTCAATAATTAATACTTGCCTGTTTTCAACCTTTAAAAATAATTATCCTGAGACTTGCAGCACTTTGTGAATTATCATATTTCTTTAAAAAGGAGATCTACTAAGAAGCTCCCCGAGGACATAATTTAGCTGAGGTAACGAACTGACCAGAGGGCAAATCAATAACAGCAAGTGACTGTTTGTACACTTCAGCAGAAGCATAAATCTCCCTGCAACAACACGAAGTGCCAATGCACAGTTGCATAGCTGCGATCTACAGTGCCTTCGGAGTTACTCAGCTGGATGAGTGATGGGGAAGCTGCCATCTCTTCCATATGGCCATGTGTTTGGACACATATGTTTACTGTAAGCTGGTGCTGAATGGATTGGCTCTGAATATGTTAATGGCCGCTGTTTACGATGAGCGAGGTAAAAGACATTCAGCCAAGAAACAATGAAATGAGCTGAAACACGTTGGCACTCAACTAAGCTTCATGTATTACGATTAAAAACCAGAATCCAGAAACTACTTTGGCAGAAGTCAGTCGATGGCGGGATGTGGATTACAGCAAGTCCAGAAGCGGTCCTAATACGATTCCTCTGCAAAATTATTTCTCGCCTTTTATTAAGAAAGGGAAATGAGCTGAAACTGACAAAAGTAACAATATATAAGATTATGAATATCATGACATTTTCTAATTGTGGTTCAATAGAAATATAAAACAAATGCAAAAAATATGACAAATTAACTTCAAAGTTACTTCACTGATAAATTAATATTTAGGTCTATTTAGTTGAACAATCCTTTGAGGAGATCACTGCAATCAGGTGTTTTCTGGAACTCTCCATTAAATTGGTCCACAGGTATTCTGGCCCTCTGCTCATCAGCAAAGTGCTCTTGTTGGTCCCGAACTACATTGTTTCTTTCTTTTTTATTATTTTTTCAACTCAAATAAAAACAATTCTTATTTCACTAAATTATAATTTAGCATTTTTATATTTATCATAACTTTTTTCAGTCTCCAGTTTTTTAAATTACAATGAAGAATTTTGCAGTCAAGTGTAGTTTTTTTTTATAATTCTGATTGCATAGTGACTTTGAAATTAATTCACGTTAAAAAGCGTAGCATTCAAATTTACCTCCATAACAGTGTGCTGCACCTCACGTCATGTCTTCTGTGCATGAAGGTCACTACAGGCCAATGCAAAGTTCACCCTGAAGTTTGATGGAGGTTGCATTTAAATAATAATAATCCACACAAAAAAATCACATCCTTGCAAAACAGACTCATAGATTTGAGCATAAGATCTGCAATGTGAGCGCAGTCTTGGTTTGACGACAGTCTGCTTAATCGCTCCATCAGTCCAAACAATAACATTTTGTACCTAGTGTCATAGCTGCCAGGCAGGTATATATTTCTCCTCCATACTAGCAAGCAGATTAACAGCGAGGAGGACACATTTTTATCTCTGTTGCAGAAATAACCTTGTCATGATGGGTGCGCCATTTTTAACCATCCAAAAGGAATGCACATAACTCAAGTTTCCCTTTACCACACATAGAAATGCTTTTCTAAAGGCACTGAACCCCACACTGATCTCAGTGGATTAACCATGTATTGATTCAAAAAAGTGCTGTGCGAATGAGTGAATGTGAAGTGTAGTTCAAAAGTGTTTTGAGTGGTCAATAAAACCAGACAATCCCTGAATAAATGCAGATTAATTACAACTTAATACATTATAAACTTGAGACATTTTCAGATTGCATTTTGTTTCTTTTGATTAAAGGCTGTCATTAGAAGTTCATTTGATCTCTATATGTTGATATTAAAATACAACATGCATATACAACGAGAAATGTCAAGGACTCCAGCATGTGTGAGAATGACCATACACGAACAGTGCTGAGTGATGCTACTCACTCTGATGGCGGTACTGAAAGGAATCACTTCTTCACATTTAGAGCTGTATCATTCTAAAAAAGGCCATTTTTAAAAGGTAATTCAGACTGGTCTGCTTGCATTGACTGCTTGCATTCATTTTTGAAAGTGTAGCTGCCTGTTTGTGTGCATCAAATCAATAACAGGTCAATCATAACTGAATTGAGAGAACAGCAATAGTAATAAAAAATCTGAAACTGTCCTCTCAGATGCTGACAAGCCGAAATCAAACAAGAAAACAAAACAAGAGAAAAAAGTAAACCTTAGATTCAGAAAAGGAAGGCAAATCAGAATTTCATGAATATTTAAACTGAATTTTGAGAAAAGAATATTTTTTCATCCAGTTTGGGCAGTGTAGAGAACAACACTGTCTAGGAGGGAAATCAGAGGTTCATGTCAGTACAACGAGATGCCACTGAATAGTTTACAGGCTCGCTGTGGGGACCCCTATACCTGTACAGAGCATGTGTTTTATCATGTACCTCTCATCTGATTTCCCTTATTTCTGCCCTGTCTTCTCAGTCAGTAAGATAACAAGAAGTGACATCACAGGGAATATCATTATGTATAAATGAGCCACCCACTGCCTCAGTTTCTGCCATAAATTAGCGAGCAAAAAAATGAACAAAGCCTTGGATGAACAGCGAGATGGTATTAAGATGCTGCAGTGTGAGACGAGCTAATGGATGGCTCACAGCGAGCTGCAGAGAGGATATCATCACCGCAAAGATCAGGTGGAGCGGGAGGTCCAAGGTGAAGGAAAACACACACACACCTACGCCACACAGAAGCCGGGCGCTTATGATCGCATCAGGGAGTGAGCTGGAAAAACTGCCACCCTCCATTTGCAGGCGCAGAGATAAATGAACGCACAACTCCCTGTTTTTGCCCTTTGATTTCACTGCTGCTCTGCTCCAGGTAAACATAAGAGGAGAGTCAGAGGAGATGGGGGGGGGGGGCACAGAGTGTGCAATCACACACATACACACAAACACACGCACAAGCTAACAGCAGAGGAAGGGAGAGGAGAGCTTTGAACATATGCAGTTTCTTGCATAATTTCCACATGAATGCACATCCTATCTGTTATGCACACGTGTACACACCTTTCCCCGACATCGTTCCAGAGATGGATCACTTCGTATGGGCCTCGAGAAGAACACTTGGACCTGCAATGCATTTGCAGATTGACACATAATAATCATCGTCATCATCATCAGACGGCATCAGACAGACAGTCAAGTGTTCTCCCAGTCTGAGGTCGCATTCAGATTACGCGCCGGTCTGTAAATGCCACTGATTAAGTCACCTGTGGGGCTGACTAATTATCTCGACTTAGATCTGAAACGTCTGCGCTCATCTAATGTACTGTAGACGCCTCTTACTCTCCCCTCAATCCAGCCGCCACATCTGGATTGTACCACACTGGAGGTTTTATCAGGGCGAGGGTGGGGACAGGAGGAGCGGCGTCTGAGCCATTAAATATGGATTAGAGTGGTAATCGCCAGAGTAGGACAGGAGGGCAGAGAGTTGTGGGACTGCTGCCAGGTGGGTGACCTGCATCGAGATGGGGAGGGGGTGGTGAGACGGATGATAGCTGGCACAGGTGGGGCACCAGCACCCTTAACATCCAGCAGTGAGTTAGCAAGTTGCTAACTAAAGGCTCCATCTGCTGAAAAGCAAACAATGGAGAAAGACCACCGGCTACTGTGGATAACTGCATGTGATGGTGGCGGGAACGAGTGTGTGTCTGGGATTTGTTTGTGTGGCTGTGCATTTAGCCCATGGAGAACGTTTGCTGCCACAACATGGTGCAATCTGGAAATAAATGTGGGTTAATGATGCTGCATAGCAGATGTGTCTCACTAACATGTTGGACACGGTGCAGATGCTAATGAAAATGCAAGGGCTGCATATTTTTACACAGCATGCTCTTGAGTAATCTATACCAATAATAACACGGCACTCCGAAGAGGACATGCGATTATAGACCAGTCCAGCGGTGTTAAATTGAAAACTGAGCGACCAGTTTGTTCTTTAGATGCAACCACTGATAGCACTGATAAGCACAAAGGCCAGTATTTTAGGTAGACTTTCATCGGATTCACACAGATTTGTCGTTTGCAAAAGATAAGAAAAGCTATGAATAGATTAGCTTTAAGTTACCGAGGAACCATTCAAATTTCCAGATTCTGGGGAAGATAATAGTTGATGTTATGGGAACATTTTCCCCCTAAAACATATATCCAGACTAATAATGAGGTCCCCGGCATGTTTTTGCTAAAATAATAGGCTGGACAGCAGCACAGCTGACGAAAACAAAACGATTCAACATGTTTTTTTACAGAAAGAAAAAGGTCACTGACTCTGGTTTATATAAGACAATATTATGGCCCAATAAAGTGAATAGATGTGGGTATAAGTATATGTGGGGAGAAGAAAGTCTTAGTTGGAGTTAAACATACAATTATTTTCTCAAGAAAATGGAAAAGCAATTCGTAAGACTCACATTAAACATTACAGTAACACTTTATTTGAAGCCCACATTATAATGCATTATGACAGCATTTATAATGCCTCATAAATACAATTATAATCAAACATCATGTTTTATGATGCACCATATTAACAGTTATATAACATAATTCTGCAACATATAATTAATTATAATGACCCATTCTATGGATGCTCTGAAGAGTGCATTATTATGCACTATGAGTTCCCTCATACACCATAATATGTGTTCATGGGTATTTAAGAGCAGCCATATAACTAGTCACTATAAGTGCTCAAGAGTTATGGGTGAACTTAGTAGTGATTTATTTTAAAGAAGTAGCAACTTAGATTACGTGGAATAAATTGTACTCAAGTATGACTAAATTTACACACTTTGAAAAGATACTCAAAAAGTACAAGTACTGAATGAAACCACAGTCGCCCATATTTGAGCTGCTGGTGATGTCTCATTCACTAATGAGCCGAAAGAAGAGAAAGACTCACATATGAGGAAAGACCTGGATCATACCTTATTCTCTGAAAAGCACAGTATCAGACCACTTTCTCCTCACATGGATAACTCTGGTGACGTCTGTGTCAATGCTGAGATTATTGTACTTCTAAGCTTGAGCAAACACCTCTCTCCTTTAGATTTAAGACTGTAAATCACAGGTGTCAAACTTGGGTCCTCAAGGGCCGCCATCCTGCAGGTTTGTGTTGTTTCCCTGCTCCAACACGCCTAACTGAAATTAATGGCTCTATTGGCTATAGAAGCTATTGGAAGGATTTGATTTACACCAGGTGTGTTGGAGCATGAAAACAACAAAAACTGCAGGATAGTGGCCCTTGAAGACCGGAATTTGACACCCCGGCTCTAAATATAAAATTCCTTTGGGTGTGAAAGCCATGTCACAAAAATCCTCTTTGAACTGAGAAGGTAAAATAATTCCACATTGGCCACGTTTAATTCCTCTTTAATTTACGTCACCTCCATCCCTCCGAACCAATCAGAACCCATCTCAATGCTCAGATCTAAAAAATACAAAACATTTTTTTAATACGTAAACATTCATTCAGAATTATTATTTCCATGTAAACCCAAAGGAGAATATTTAATTCTGAATTACTTAATTCAGAATAATTAATCCCAAAATTAAAATCATATAACTGTAGCCGGTGTGTTGTACATCACAGAACATTCTTCCCTACAAAGAGCCAATATCAAAGGTTTCTCAGCCGGTGGAGGATCAAAGCAGCTCAATGGCTGCTTTTGACCATCAGGATTAACATTTTATTGTTTTAGAGAATCAAACATTACTCTGCAATCCTCAGCAACATGACTCAGCATGTGAGGTCTGTTCTGATATAGTTAAACACTTTTCTACCAGGGAATCCATGTTTGGAAGCATCACTGCTCAAATCCCTCAGTTGCTAATGTTTACTTGACTTGATACGTGCAGTGTAAATAAAATTCTGCATTTAGCAACAGAACTGACAGGGAAACGATGCAATGCCACTTGGTATGAAACTGGATCGCCTCAAAGGCCAACGTGGTATCTTTGCGAGGACGTTTGATGGCGGCAGCTTAAAATTGAGTCGCTTCTCTTGACAAGCAGACATTGACGGACGTATCAGGGTAAATTGGCAATACAGCGGATAAATTCAACCTGACAGATGGAAATAAATTTCAGAGGAACATGAAGAGTGCTCTTCCCTCTCATCCCAAAAGCTGTGTAGGAAAACCCTGCTACTGGCAATATGTGATCAGTGTTAATGAAGAGAGAAGCTCTGACTTGATCAATCATAGCATTTGGCAGTGGAGTACACGGCGGGAAAGCTTATTACTACTCTCCTTTGAGTATGCTGCTCCATCCTGAGAGGATGCATTCATTTTCACAGTGGGTATATATCTTTTTTTGTCTCTGCTCTTCTCTTTCACACCTATTCCATCATCTCCATTCTCTAGGCTTGTTATATCCCCCCCTTCTTTCTCTGACAAATTCAGGATTTTTCCCTTTTTACCAACAACAGCATCCCAGTGGGGTAATTCCATACGTTAGAGGCTTTACTGACAAGAGAGCATTAACAACTAAAGGTTAATGCTGTAAATTTTTGCTATAAATGCCAAAGACTCCAAAGAGAGTAATTTCCATTGAATTGATTTGACCATATAGCTCTGAGAAACTTCAATTCTTTACTTTCCTTATTCATTGTCACATTGTCTTTTAGTGAAAAGCCTCTTAAGACCCTAAATCTGGCTGACAGTTGATGCAAACTCTCTTTAACTCTTTAAGCTCCAAACCATTTCTGGCTACTTTTGGTTTGCCTATGTGAAATGCATAGAAGTTTGACCCCTTTAATCATCATCCAGACAGAGTATTTTCAGGATGGCTTCAGTCACCAGATTATGGGGATGAAATGATGTAAAATGAATGTATCCATAGATAAAGCACCATAAAAACCAACCAAAACAACAAAACAGAATTTATTACTATGAGTACTTTGTAGAAATATGACCCAGATCAACACTGACTAAGCCTCTGCCTATCTGCAGATCATTCTCTCAAGTCTTGGCTTTCAGGGGGAAAAAAATTGGCACTGAAATAAACACACAACAGAAACTATTTACATATTTGTATGTATTCCTCCTTTTCTTTTGCAATAAAACCTTTTTTGGCTTTATTCCCACCATCAAGGATAATTATTTTTCTTTATTTCAGACACAAGTAACTTTTTGCTCACTTGTTTATCTTTGGTTACTTCTGAATAGCATCAGTTAATGCAATCTAATCAGTCAAAAGTTGACAGGAATTGGCTTCAACAGGATTTCCAGGTCATTATACGGGTGTCTTCGGTACATAGTAGTGGTAGCATTTTTTTAAATTCAGAAACTGTGATCTGTAATGGTGTTATCATGGATGAATCGCTGTGGATTTACCTGATGAGTCTGAATAAAAACTGGATTGTAAACTTGCTGGACGGGACATAAATGCCTGTAAAAGTTCCATAGATTACCCAAAGGTTAAGCTGCCAATCACAATTCATCCCACAAAGTTACACATTACTGCGTAACTTGGACATTATTGATGGTATAAGAGATAGCACTGAGGGGGGCCGGCAATCGAGCAGAGTTGTAAGAGTTGAGAAGTAGAATCAAATGAAAGATCTCTGTTTTGTTGTAGGCATGCAGCAAATGTTCTCTGTCAATACAGAAACAACAAAAAGTGATAATGTAGACAATCGAGAAGGATAAGCAGGTGTGTATAACCTCCAGGTCTTTCTCTTTGATTTCCTGAGCTTATGCGAAGCTGGAGAGCAAAATGAAACGACTCATTTTAATGTTCAAATGAAGAACCTGGGGAACTGGCAAATGTTGGCTCTGAGAGGTGATAACAATCTGCTCTTCATCACTTTTACTTACTCTTCTGCCTTTGGGACTTCACTTGAATATCTTCATGGAAACTTTTCTACTTTTTATATTCTAATCTTAATTAATGCAAAAAAAGTCAGTCAGAAAAACACTTTAAAACTCTGGTAGAAATAATCCAATGTAAACTTTTCTGTCAGATGCTCATGGACATTTTCTCTGTGACTTTCTTTTTTTTTTCCATCTTTTTACCCATGAAACTATGAAACTTCTGAACTCAATATCATTAAAAAGTCATTTCACTGTATGATTTCACTTGAAGAGCATAATTTTGGTTTATTCCAAACTTCAAACATTCCGTCATTAAAGTAGATATTCTAGTTTATAGGTTAAATTCTCCATGTGTCCTTTGTGAGGTCTTAAAAATGAGGAGTCAAAAAGAACCATGTATTTATGGATAAATGTTAGCTCTCTGCAGTGCTTTCAAAAACTTTAAAATAATTTTGAATTTCTACTTTCAAGGTTCAAGGAGTGTTTATTATCCCTGTGGGCTAATTTGCAGCAAGCACCTAACCCAATGAACCAATCAGTACAACAATCCCAAAGGAACAACGGTAAATCAAAAGGACTCATGGATGAATAATAACAGAAAATAGATCTACTTTAATAAAACAATGGCAGCAGGGACATAAGGATAAAAGAAACTCACCTGGGTAAGTGCTATTTGGTTAGCTTATGTAGTTGGCTGCTTTATTTAATGAGTTTATTAATAGCCACGTGTTTCCTATGGTCCTCCAAAATATTCAGCATGGGAAATTAATTTTAATGTCTGTCTTTAGCCATTTGGATGCAGCATCTTAAGGTTTCCCTATTTCCATCAGAAAGTTTTAGTTGGGAGCAGAGCAGCGAGAATGGGACACCAGCAGTTTCCGCATGTAGCTACAGGGTGGTCCTGCTGCTTCCATCATCCATGACTTGTCTCTTATTTTATTCAGCTCCTTGTTTATGGATGCTGGTCATAATAAATGCAGACAATCATCAAAGCGAAATGACTTCCAATCAACCCCACGTTTGTCAACGTAGTAATCCGCTGCTGAACTCAGCTGATGAGTTTCCAGAAGGTCAGCCGCATGCATGTAAATAAAACGGTGTGTGAGATGAACATGAAGGGGGATGCAATAATCTAAACGGCTGTTCCAGTCGGCTAATTTCTGTTTATTTTCTGCCAGTCTAAACAAGCCATGTGAAGATGGTGGCTGTTAGAAAGCTGCAGGGTACCGTTTAACAGAGAATGTGCTGCCTTTAAAAAAAAGAACCATTGTTTCCTTTCAAGCTGAAAGTAACAATATGTTGATGTCCACATGATTCACCTCAACATTTAATTAGCTTTGTTAAAGCTTTGTAAGGACTGATTCAAGATTGTACATGATGAAGAGGATTATTCCAGCGGTTACTTTATGACCAAATCAATCGGAAGTGTTACACTGTTTGTTTTACCTGCTTGATACTTGTCGACATCTTTGATATCCTGTACTTCTGTTCCAGTACAATCACGAGCGAATAAGCCTGCCCACATCCTTCCCGTGTTACTGCTGCTGTCGGGTCTCTAACTTATTATTCTGAGAAGAAAATACCCTTTTAGGCCGCCTGCACTGCCGTGAGGTAACAGCTTCATATTCCTTACACTGCCTTCGGTATCAGGGCAAGAAGCTCAGACATTTCTGGAGTTTTGGTTGTTTTATTTTCATTGTTTGTATTGTTGATTACAACATGTTATAGTGACCGTATTGTAAAATGCTTTGCATTGATCAGAGTTTTACAATATTTGCATATAAAGTGAAACAGTGTAGAAAACCGCTGGTTGATTACTCCTGTAACTTCTAATATTATCTTTTTTCCCCTTTTTGTGTTGAAAATAAGTAGATTATTTTTGCACAATCTCACAAATTGACTGATCGCTTCTCTGTACGGATACAGCCCACAGTAATCAGAATATTTCAGCAGATGGCAGGTTGTACTGGAACTCTGAGATGTAGAGTGTGTAGGGAAATGGTGAGTCCCATGTGGTGCTGAACTCCATCTCAGACACACAACCTGTCAGTCTCACACACTGTGGCCTGTTTGTAAGCTAGCCCATAGCCCTAACCCTGGAATTTATGGAGCCTCTCACATAACAGAGCAGGCTGAACTGTTTTCAAAGCACTTGAGAAATCATGATCCTTGCAGATTCTGAAGTAGGTAGATTTTGGCTTCTTCCGCCGCGAGCAAATTATGATAAACTTTAATGGGTTCTGGAAGGTGTTCACTTGCTTACTGAGATGAGCCAACATCCTCTCAAGGACTTTCACAATGTGTGATGTTCGGGTATCTGGCCTGTAGACATTTAGGATGGATGAGATGGTTTTAGATGGTGGAACGGGAGAGGATGTCTTCCAACTTTCTTCTAAATATTGAAGAGACATGTATACTCCATCTCTTTCTAGCTGCTTCATCAGGTTAGAGACAAAAAAAAAGTTCTGTACTCCATTATGTTTTCATTGAATTTCTACTTTCCATTCTACCACAAGACTGACTGGTATTGACTGGTAGCTCAGAAAAATAAGCAAAACGTGGAATCAAAGCAGCTTACTGAGCCTGGCCTGCAGTTACCGGAGATGGACGTCTGTACTGGTGCTCGCCTATTCGATAAGAGAACAATCAGGGAAAAACTGTCAGGAAAAGTAATCTCCTTTCATTTTGTTTTGCTCAATTTAACTCTTCCGCAAGTCCCAGCAACCTCTCTCTGCCTTGCTGTCTCTGTTCATCTACTCCTCCATCATTTCTTCCTTGTCTGCAGTCTCCAATCACGTAAACAGCAGAGCGCTGCAGGGTCTTCCAGCTACAGTTTTACTCACTGGAGACCAGGCAGCCATCGAGTGAGGCCATGTGTGTAGACAGCAGGCTTTAATGATCTTAATCCTCTGTAAATTAATGGAGCACTAAGGCTAGATTTCAGATACAAGTCTGTCAATGTTTGAGGGCATCGAAGGCTGGCCCACTGCGCTATTTACACCATCCCCATACTGCTTCGTCTTACTGCGATCAACATGCCTATGACTGGTTTTTAGTCTTTTTATTTAGGTGGTGAATATAAAATATAACGGGAGAGGGAAAGAAAAAGATCATATAACAGAGGGGGTCTACACACAACCACTCACAGATCCAGGAGCACTCATGCCAGTTCACATCTTCCACAGTCTGACTGTTGGGTTCATGAGCAGGCTACAACAGCAAGACTGACCTACATTTCACTCAGATATACAGACAGGCTCAGAGGCGCACACACACACACACACACACACAAACACCAGTGTTTCCCTGCAGTCTTGTACTGGGCTGGAGCTGGAAAGCCTATCAAAAGACATATGGATCAACTTGCGTAACAAAAAGAGATCATTCACTGGAATCGGGACAAATTTTGGGAAGTTGACTCGTCCATGCAGAGTGACCCTTCCACACACCTCATGGTACAGTCAAAAACAAAGGCACACACATAATTCAGAGCAAGTTGCACATGGCACTCAATACCCATCCGACAGATGGTGTTTTTTTAGTTACTCTGTGAATTCAGCATGACAGAAATTCACTGTTGTTGGACTAAAACTGTCCAGGAAATATGTTTTCCTGAAGCCGAACAAAAACCACATGAAAACGGCGGAATATGCTGTCCTTCCACTGAATAGTAAACATGACAATCCCTGAAAGAGGAACCCTACAAATGTGTTGTCAGAGTGACATGTTGGCATTAGCCTGATCTCATTCCCAGCAAGTCTCACTTTGCGTCTTTGTCAGGATTTGTTGGCTTCAGACTGTGAGATAAGGGCTACCCTTTAGCACAGATTTTTAGCACGCAGGGTTAATGTTGTGAAAGAGCATGTCTTAAGCCCATTTAACCCTTTATTATCCTCCTCTACCATTTGGCAAAGCACATTTAGACTTGTTAGAAAAACGTGTCTGCAAACGTAGTGTCCCACCGTAGTCTTCTCTTCCACTTAATTTTTGTATAAAAAGGGATATTTGTATTGCATCTCAGAAATGAAAAAAATAAAAACATTTTTTCTATCTATTCTTTATTAGTAAAGACTCTAAAGGTATAAACCTTTCCGCACAGCTTACTCTATGACTGCAGTTCCTTTCTGATGCAAAGCAGACTCAATCCATCATGTGTGACAGCTGCATTGCTCTGTAGTACATAAATATAGCTTAAAAACATCTTTGTAGGGTCTAATAAATGTTACATAAATCTGACATCCTCAGATTTAGCATGATATGAAACCTGTGGATGTTCCTAAATAATAAAATTAACATATTTAATATAATGCATAGAAATGTTATTTTTCGGTGCAAACAGCAACGCTGCTGATGTCCTGTGAAATTGTCCAATTTGTATAGTATACAGAAATGCTTTATAGTTGGATGAAAATCTCTGGCCTGGTTCTGAACTGGTTTGAGTCCTACTTGAAGGACAAGGACTACTTCGTATAAAATGGTAACTACAGATCTAGTCAAAGATAGCATGCAGAGTTCCACAAAGCTCTATGTTGGGCATCAACATGCTCCCACAAGCTTGGATCATGGAGACAAACCAAATATTTTCACATAATTATGTCAACAATACTCAGCTCTATATTACTGTCTCAAAAGAGGGCTCAGGTTCCATAAGTTCATGCTTCGATCAAATGCATACCTGTATGGGCCTGAATTTCATGCAGTTTAAGATCAATTGAAATGATTGTCTTTGGATTTGTAAAACAAAAGGTAAGTGTCCGGATTCATTCACCAATGTTAAAATCAATTAATCCAAAAATCTTGATAGAATTTTGGAATCTGAGCTAAAATCTAACAGCCATATTAAAGTAGGAACATAATCAACCTATTACCGCCTGAGGAGTATATCTAGAATAAGGGTACCTGATTATAAAGACCAATGAAAGGGAAAGTATCACTTGGTTCTCAGATCTTTACACTGGTTTCCTGTATGTCAGAGTATCCATTTTAAAATGTTGCTGCCAGGGTACAAGGCAGTAAATGATTCTGACCCTATATATATCTGAGCCACCAGGTCTTCCAAGATCACCTTCGTCAAGTTTGCTTTCCATCCGTGAGTTAAAACCAAAGATGGAGAATCTGCATTTATTTTATGGAACAAACTACCCAACAACTATTAAACCAAACGGTTTTAAACATTTAACTGGTAGTGTACATGGTTACGTTTAGATATTGATAAGTACATGGTTTCCAGTTGGCATCACACACCTGATAGCTGCTCTTTGCAGACATGACAGGCAATGTAAACATTTACATCTCCCAGTTTCAGCACTTCTATTGGATAACAGCTTTGTTTTGGACACATGGTGAACTGCTCCAATAAAACATTTTCCTGTGCGACTGGGCTGCTTTCTGCAGGCTTTCTGCAGGCTGCTTTCTCCACAAAATCACAAATATGACCACAATTGGTTTGTCATGCCACCAAAACAAAGCACGTCTTGTGAATTTCTCCGAGACGCTAAAAGCTTTGACAAAGCTGCTGTAAGCTATTATATAGCCCAGAAATTAGAATTGAAAAGAGACAGAAAAAGAGCTGGTGCAGAGGAGTAAGCTTCATACGGCAGCGCTTGGCTCAAAAACTAGAAGGAAGCTTGATATTTTCTGTAATGTGGAATGTAAAAACCAGTAATCAGAAAATAATTTGTTTCATATTTTACTTCCACACATGCACGCACACTTTCAGAAGACCGCACCAACAGAAAACAAGCAGCCAAACATCCACAAAATTAAGTGCATGGCAGTTTACCATATTCCCATTAAACAGATGTCAAGTGTGCGTGACAGCTACATCCACAGGTAGCGTGTCAGAGGCTCTGACATATACAGCCATATTATTTCTGTTGCCATGACGACGGCTGTCAGGAGCACACAAACTGGTGGAGGGAGGTAGAGGGTTGATGTGTGGAGGTGGTGGTTAGGTGAAGGGTGGGGCAACGCAGGCTTTGAGTGACAGCTGTGACAGCTAAATAATCATGTACCCCCTGCTCTCATGAACATACACAATATTCAGTGAAGCAGGTTTGTCCAGGTGAGGGAGGCCTGGGACTGCTCGTTCGCCCGCTCGCAGCCAGCTGAGAACTTATAACTTACATTAACGTTCAGATGGATTCTCACTGTAAACAAACTCAATTATAAAATGGGATCTATTCTTTTATTTTGTCTCTTTAATTTATACATTTGTGAACTAAAAAGTCTGCTCCCAAAAAACCTGCTATAAAAACATTTCAGATGAATATATTTTGTATGTTCTTTGCTCAGATGACTCAATCAATTTGAGCTCTAACTTAAACTACCAAATATGTAATTATTCATGTTATTTCAATCCTTTAAATGTCAGTATTAATTACATGAAAATGTTTTATGAAAATAAAAACAGACAGAAAAGTTAGTTTCAAAGAAATACATGTTTTTTTTCTTACAGTAAATCAGTCATAAACTACATTTTGTTTAAAAATGTGTATTTTTGTATCTCCAAATAAAACAATTTAATTTTTCTAATAATTTTTGAGTGAAGCACTTTAAAAACAACATTGTTGAGCTGCGCTGTACACAACAAAGGTAAAATACAACAGAAACATTAAAACATTAAATTTAATCTTCATTAAACCCCCCTTAATATTATTATTAATAAATCTACTTAGTGTATATTATGGAAAATAATTCATAGTTTGTGTATTTGTTTCCATAAAAACACTCTCAGTGTCAGGTGTGCTGCAGCAGGGAAACTTCCAAAACCTGCAGGACACCGGTCCTTGAGGATCAGGATTAAAATTCTCTGGCTTAAAAGATGGAGAGTGCAACTAATATGCCTGGAGGAGGAGATATAAGCTTTTACACTCCCACAGGGAATGTTTGGACTTACTGCTCAGTCAGTCCTCGCTTAAGAAATAAATCAATGCAATAAAGTAATAGGGTTGTGTTTGTCTTTAATACTGAGAAATAATGAAGAACTCCAGGGTGGATTCAAATGAAACGCACACCGACAGGTTGGTTAATAAATCAGAAATGTCATTCAAATAAAAAGCTGCTTGGCACAGCTGCAGTCATCCTGAAGAGGCAAATTATTAACAGACAGCAGCCACTAAAGGTAGAAAAAGTCACCCCGTCCTCCCTTTTCTCTGTTTCTACTGACTCATATGGAAGAAGGAATATTTATTGTCTCGTTGAAAGCCATCCTGGGAAACAGAAGAGGAGAAAAACAGGAATGTTGAAGAAAAACAGGTAATCCAGAAAAGAAAATTACAATGCTCAGCCACAAAAACAAGAAAAAAGTAGACTGACAGATGATTTGCAGCAGCTTGGAAACAACAGAGGCTGAGTTTTTCATTTTAAAGAAAGGAACCCTGAAGCACACGCTGACACTGATGTGCCCCCCAAGAACTCCAGGCACAGCTACATTTCCACAGAACAGAGCTCCCATCCTGAGTGCGAGGGCTTGCCAGGAACAGGGTGAACGCTTCCAGGCAACTGGTAATTTTTCACTGCTTCCAGGAGGAAGCAGCCCTATTCTTCCCCTTCCTTTGTGTGACCACTGGGGTTTCAACAAGGGCCCTTATTGAAAAATGAACTTTGAGAATGTAAACAGGAAGGTGATGGATGACATTTTCCGAATCTTTCTCTTGCAATTAGTTGTGGTTCAAGAACGCCCAGGACCTTCTCTCTTTTTTCTTTGACAAAGACTTTCTTTTGTGAAGTTTTCCAGATTACTTTCGGGTAGCAGCACACAGGTACGGAAAAAGGTGCCTCTATTATTTGTGGAGCTCATATTAAAAGTAGCTCTTCTATCCAAGCTGCTTTTGAGAAATCATTCAAGTTTTAAATGAGCGAAATGAGCTTGAGGAGGAAGTTAGAAGATTAAGTACTAATTAAAAGTGATACTTCTGCTGAGGAATGTCTTAATGAAGACATAAGGCAGCGTAAACACTGCAAGGAAGCGCCTGCAGCAACTAACGGTTGACATGCAGTGGCATCGTCATAGAGATGACTGATCTACACCTAGCTTTGCGTCTCATGTGACAGAAGCTGCAAAAGTTATGCTTTGTGTTATTTATGAGAAAGGATTTTCACCAATTTTGAAGAATTTGATCAAACGAGGTACAAGTGTAAAAAGGTGGCGAACATGTTGGTGATGGAGCCGAATCAGTGCGTCTGCGGAGGATGGAGAAGGGCAGGGGGAGAAGAGCCAGAGCAGAGAGGTCACATGTGCCATGATGAATTACAGTCGCCGAGCTTGTCTGTTCATTAATGACTCCTCTTCTTAAGGGAGCAGACTGTGACAACACAAAAGGGCAACCCGACGCTACATCGATTCTCATCTGCTCCGTACGCCGCCGTCTGTGCTGCTTGTCTGGGATCTAACTGTGCGCGCCCATAATTGAGTACAGCTTGCCTAATCTTCAAGTGACAAAAGCTCATTTGCATATTTTATGGTCGGCCTCTAATTTGATCGAAGCACTTCTGAGTGGAAACGGCAGACAGAGATTACAGGCGTTATCAAACGCTACAAATTCATACTCAAGTACTCCACAAACACTCCACGGACATACCGATGTTTACGCTGACTCGTACACACTAAATAATACTTACAGTAGGATGTTTCTCTGTAGGTTTATGCTACTAAGTTATGGACGATGCTGACAAAACATGTTGAATTGGATAAATAATTAATGTATTAATGCAAAATAATTCAGCACAACAAGCATTTTACCCCCGCCCATCCATCTAACTGATAAATACTGAGGAAACTGCAGGTTGGTGCAGCAAACAGATGCCTTATGGCACAATGTGTTCTGAAAAATACTCCCCTAAAAATATAAAAGAACAACTTGTCTTCTGTAAAAAAAACTGAATTCTGAGGTACTTCTGTCTTTTTTCAGTGGACAAAAGGTACTTTTCATTTGACATTGATGTCAGTGTGCTAGCATTCAGGGGCTCTGTAACGCACTCTGCTACAAATAATTACAGTTTGACTTGTGTTTACCACTTGAGTGTGTGTGAATCTTATCTAAACTAGCTTTAAAATCCTCCTCATGTCAGATTTAAGGTCTATGTTTACTCCCTTATAGATTCCCAAATCCCCCATTTTATTTGCTGAGGTTTTATTATCAGCAACTTTTTCTTCTGTTCTTCGTCTACTATCTTGCCATCTCTACTTAACCTCACCTGATGTTCTTTGTTTTCCAAATGCATTTACTTTTTCATAAATGCCCTCCTACCCTGCAGCCCCTCTGTCTAGCTTGGCTATATTTCTATTTCCCTCTTCCACTAATATTTCAATCTCCATTTGTCCACTTTGCTTTCCGTTTGGGACTTTCTTGCTCATCCACGATCTTCATAGCGAATCACTACCACATGCTAAATCCTCATTTAGATGAGGCCTTTGTGCCCGTTATCATCTTTGCTGATCACCTGCACATCATTGAAACAGACATAATTTATTTGATTTGTGCACAATCATGCGCTCTCTTTCCGGGATATTAGTAAATCAGGGCCTTGCCTTAGAAACTAAAAAGGCAACCAAATTTGACAAAACCCTTCGCTGCTTTGACCTCTCATCCCACAGCAGTGTGGAAAAGTCTTGAACCACCCTCATTTCTTTCAATTTTGCTTCCAAGCAGCAAATATTTTAGTTATCTTTTTGAAAGGATCTTTAGTTAAATAGTTTTTTCAGGCTCTCTGAAGGTTTTTCTCTCTTTGTGAAGTCATTAAACACTGTCCTATGAATTATGCATGAAAAAGATTCCTTACTAAGCGAATAAAGCAGTGTTGTGTCTTGACATAAAAGACGCAATTTTCAATTGGATCTTAAGCTACTTTTTCTGCCTGGCAAACACACACACATAATTTGTAACCATTGCTTTAGTTGTATGTATGAGAAACACTACAGAAAACTGTTTGACAAACAGAAAATGCATTTTTAGCAACAAGGTGATTCCAAAAGAGATTAAAGGTGTGAAAAGGTGTTGTATCTCAGCATGGTGAGACCTTGAAACTATAATTAGGAAAATGGACAGAGGATCGAAAGAAGAGCTGAGCCTGAAAAACTATTTTATTTGTATCTGGAAGTGATGTATATAAGAAATAGTGGGAAAAAAATCCAGCAAAAACCTGACAGGACATGAGATATTCAGCTGATCGATTATCTGTTCGCTGAAGCCTCATCAGAAACGGTCTCCATGGATGGGCGGTTGTCAAGAAACCATTTCTATGGAAGAGATACGGTGAGGAAAAGGCTGAGGTACGCCAAATGACAAAAACTGGACTGAAAATCTGTAGCAACAGATTTTCCTGAACCTGAACCTGAACCTTACTAAAGCAGTGGGGGAGCATCTTCACAGAGAAAAGAGTAGCCAAAATCCAAAAAAGAGCTTTGGAAAGTCCTTCAGGAAGCCTGGAAAAGTATCTCTGAGTACTGAAATAGATCCATTGTAGTGGAGGTGAGTGTTCAGCTCTCGGAGGATTAGCTGAGAACCACAATGACAAAATGTGCCTGTCAGACTCGTCATGACTTCAAAGGAAGGGTCACAGAAAGTGTTTCTTTTTCCCAGGCCTCACAGCAATGTGGAGACAAGAATCAGGAGGCTATTTTTAGCATGATGGAGGGAGGTGTCTCAAGACCAGAAATGTTAGTGGCATTTTCAGTTATACCAGATGATGCTGTGGGTTTTTGTTTTTATAATGACACCTGGGTACATATCATCAGCAAAAAGATTAAGCATTATTGTCAGTAAATACAAAACTCCAATGGGTCTACTACAAAAAAAATGCTGAGGAAGAAAGAGGACCTGACAGCAAGCCTGATATATGGAACTCCTTTGAGATGAGATGAGATGTGTATTTCCTCTATTTTCCAGAATTACATGTGATGTAGAAGCCAAAATCATGTGAGACTGATAGCAGATAAAACAGCTGCTTCTTCTGTATGTAGACTCAGATTTAAAAAAAATAAACAAACAAACATTGTTAAGCATTTGCTGCAATAATTAACTGATCAGGTAAAAACATGAACAAGAAGTGATGAGATCAGAGCCTTACTGATGCGCTCTCATGTTCGCTCTCATTCATCAGCTCATGAGATGTCTGACTGAACTAATCTAAATGTAGCTGGGTGATATGATGTGTATGTTAATGCAAGGGTAGTCAGTCCTGCAAGTTTTAGATGTTTTCCTGTTCACCTGATTCAAATGAATGAGTCAGAGCAGAACTTGTGTTCATCAGGTGTTTTAGGCAGGGAAACATCTAAAACCTGCAGGACGGCGGCTCTCTGGGATCAAACCTGCCGACTCCAGTGTTATTGCTTTCAGGCTGCAATTTCAGGCTCCAGCGCCATTCAGGACTCTTGGGGCATTGTGTTCCATGTGAAGTAGCCCACATTCACACCAGTTTAACCTGAACCAAAGTGGGAAGACGTCTTTCTGTGGAAATTAGAACGGTCATCTAGGGAATTTGGTCCCTAAAGTTGATTATTAAGTCACCAGGGTTCTTTATAACCTGGGTTTCCCAAATAAACACTATATGCAGACATGTGGGACTCCATTTGATCATCATGAACAATCATCAAATTTGAATTAATCGTCCAGCCCTGGAGCAAATATAGATATTTATTACTTCTAATATCTGGTGTTTTGTATGTTCCTATTCTCGAAGGTCCTGGGAGTATGTGGGGAACTTCAGTATTGGCCAGCTTTAAATTTAGACTGAGACAACTTCAGTATTGGCCAGTTTTAAATTTAGACTGAGTATTTAAGAACAGCCAACATGCTTGGCTGTTCTTAAATATTGATAACTGAAACATTGCTGGTATTTTCGGCAATAACATGGATATAAAATGCAATATTTATCTGTTAAATCTCAAAACGTCTGTTTACTAATGTTTCTTTACCAGATGTTCAAGCCTTGTACTCAGAAATTATTAATAAATCCAGTTTTCTGCATTTTAAACCGAAACAATGACTTTACGCACAGAAAAGCCATGAGACCATAACGGAGAGACATTCTGTCACAAGGCTGCACATATAACCGGAGGTGTGACCATGCTTCCCCGTCTGTAACTGCTAAAACATGTAAAAGGCTGCCTGGCTGCACACTGTGGTAACTACAAATGCCAGTATTGTCTCCATGGATTACAAGTGTGGTGTAGCCGGGTTTCAGTGTGCGTGAGTGTGTACCGGGGTAAGTCTGCCAGAGACCTAGTGTGTGAAGTGACACCCACGCCGTACACCCACAGCAGCAGAGAAAAAAGCTAATGGACCACCAGATGAATAGACTTTTGGATCAGTGCATGTGTAAAGAGCTGGATGGTGTTCAACAGAGTTGTTATGCAAGCATTTAAAAGCAGAAAGGAACTAATTGTTGGAGTTTAATATGAGCGTTTACATTCAACAAAGGAAAAAAGCTGGGAATTGATTAAAAAAAATAAAAGTCAACACACTGACAAAAAGATGCTGTATTCATACCTGCTGATAAACGCATGCAGTCTCTCTTTAAACATATGAATAACCAAATAAGTTCCTAATTATTCAGGACACGAATGTGCTGCACAGCTCAGCCCAGAGGTGATTATTCATTTCCGCTGGAGTCCATACTGTAAACACATGCAGCGATTATTGCTTGTCTGGTGCATTCCTGACCAAATAGCTGCTTGAAATGAATTTTGCTGCACTCTGCAGTCATTATACGAGTGATTTCATTACCCACAATGCACCCCGGGTTGGACTAGTGATGTGGGAATTGTATGCGAGTACTGTAGCAGCTGGAGGCCTCAAAGAGAAATAAGAAGTGGAAAACAGAAGTCTTTAAACTTGGCTTTTATTTTCACACTGTTGGATGTTGACAGCTCGTGTGACATCACTCCAGGCACTGCCTGTGCAACAGTGCTGCCAATAGTTGTAAACAGCGTAAAGAGACTTGAAAAAGGTTAGCTTATTTTCCTTGACACCCAGCGTGCTTTCTTCTTGCTGAGGGGGTTTGTTTTGTAAGCAAAAACAGTGGAAAATGAGAAAGTCCACACTGAATAGAGCTTTTTTTTTCTCCCATGGATAAAATTGCTCTTGAACAGCAACAAATTTCACATTTGTAGTTCTAGTTTTCACAGCGCTGAGCGTTTTCACTTTATTTATGTCAAGCGATTACTTTAGCCAACCTCAAACAAAAACATGGCTGCAGGCAATCGGTCCTAACCAATCAGGGCCTGAAAGAGGCAGGAGCTAAGATGGAGAAATTCCGACCAAACATCTCACAAATTAAAGATAATTTGTTTTATTAGCTTTATAGTCTATACAATTCTTGTTTACCCAGTTCTGGTCAAAGTATTACCCTAAAACTAACATAATATTACTCCTTTAATGTGATAAATGTATAGAAAACCCCAACATCTGTGTTTAGATGTGCAAAATGTAAAGTCATAAGAATATCAATATACCAAAATTACATCAACAACATCATGTAAAAGGAATGTATTATCTACAGTGAATCCTAATCATGATTCATCTAAAGGAATATAAAAATCAGAGCAGTGATTGACAACCACTGTCCCAGCCAGAAAGAAGAGATCATCTGTTAATAACTTATGGCAGCACATGGAGGCCCAAACAACATCAGCAGTGTTTGATCCTACTCTGTAGAAAGAGATGACAGCACATCAGCCTGTAGAAAAGGAACAGCATTGGCCACATCCCAAAATACTAGACTGAGATGTGGTGGCTGTGGAGGCCGTTGGAGTCCAGTGAACTCATTGATCCGAGCTTTGTGACATGGAGCATCATCATCATCCTTTTTCTTTTCTTTTTTTCTTTTAATGTATTGGAAAGCACTTTGGTTTGTTATGTGCTATATAAATAAATTGAATTGAATTGAATTGAATCCTGCTGGAAGCAGCATCAGAAGATGCTCCACTGTGTTCAGAAAGGGATGGACATGGTCAGCAGCAAGACTCAGGTAGGCTATGCTGGTTAAACCAGGACATGCTGGGACTAAGGGGCCCAAAGTGTGATAAGAAGATTTCCTGAATTTCCATTTATCCAAGGGAGGATGGATCCATGCCCTCATGATGTTCCATCAAACCTGCCTGAGTCATCTGAATGTTGCAGCAGGCAACGTTTCTCCATCTTCTGTTGTCCAGTTCTGGTGAGTCTGTGTGAATGGTAGCCTCAGTTTCCTGGTCTTAGCTGACATGAGCCCCCACCAGTGTGGCCTTCCGCTGCCACTCTTGGACAGTGACACGTCATCTTGGCATGATGTAAGACAGGGGTAGACAACCCCTTCAGGTATTGGGAATTTCCCACCTGACTCAGAGCGACTGGTATCAGCTCTACACAAGTCTGCTAATTTGGTCTGAATGACTCCGACCAACTCCTACTACATACAGGATGTTGGCCCTCAAGGACCAGAGATGCAAGCCCATTTCTTGGTTGAAACAAGAAGTTATTTGAGGTACTGCAGCTTTTCTACGATCTATAACCAGTCTGCCTATTCTATTATTATCAACATCATGGTGAAGACAACTGCCGCTCACTGGATATTTTCTTTCCTTCACACCATACTCTGTAATCCCAGAGATGGTTGTTTGTTAAAAAAATCCCGAAGATCAGCAGTTTCTGAAATATTCAGTCACTGAAATCCTTTTTCTTCCTCATTCTGATGCTCCATTTAAACCTCCAGTAAGTCATATTCATCATAGGCTACACGACTAAATGCCATGTGATTGGCTGATTAGCTATTTGTGTTCGACCACCAAAGCACCAACCCTGCCCAGACCCCATGTTTGTCAGCTGTAGGCATGAGAAGGCAGTGAGCCTGATCAGCCCACCGGGATATTCACATCCCGGTCCTGACCTGCCCGGAGCCATCTGCTGCCCCCTCTCTAATCCTGGGGCTTGTCTCTGGTCATTAGCCAGCCACTCCATCACTCTCTCCTACCCTCTGCCATTATATATTTCTGCCTTATTATGTTGATACTGCTATTAAAGCCAGCTCTTTTACATTGAACTCTTCTGAATGGATATTTTATTCCCTCAAATCCTCCGCTGGGCTTCTCTCAGCGTCTGCTCCACCCTCTCGCGCCTTCTTTACGCTTCTTTTTTGTATTTGAGGTCTATAATGCTGATGTTGGGGCTTAAATGTGCTTAAGTGAGCTCTCTCTCACAGTTCCCCTCTTATGCATCCTAACTAGTTTTTCTGTTTTCTCTTGGCATGTGCATTTTTATTAGTGTTGCAGGGGACCAGGCTTGAAATGGAGATCAATTTCAGCAATTTTAGTTAGCGAGAAATAGAAAAGGAGAGAAAACAAAAAACAATGTCTATGCAAAGGTGTGTGCGTCTAAAATGATGCCTCAGTAAGTAAACGACACAGGTGAATATTGGCTCTTTGGAAAACAGAAAACAGTGTGGTAATATTTACGTAGACAGCAAGAAAACTGTGGCTGTGTTTAACATTTTACATCTACGTAGGGAAGATTTTTGCCTAGTCACCGTCTTCTTGTGTTTACACTGCCCAATTTGTGTTTTAGTTTGTGCCTTTGCACAAGGCCACATGGCTCTATGGGTGGTAATGTCCATCTGTTGGACAGACTGGTCAACCACATTGACACACACAGACGTATCTCTGCAGCTATTAAATGAACTGGAGTCCGTTTTGCTGCAGATTTTCATAAAAATGTGAAGCTGAAGCTTTTCATGTTGTTTTTTTTATTTAACCAAAACATGCAAACATTGCATTAATTGTTTTAATACTTTGTGCAAACAAAGAAGGTGCCCCGGTCAAAGAACATGACTGTTTGAGCGGCAACTTAATCACAATCACACATTTAAAAAGCTGAAATAAATCCCACTCCTTCTGGAACAAACAAAAAAGGCCTGATGGTTTTGTCCAAAGGTGGCAACCATGGTTACAGAAGTGACACCACTAAACTAGAATCAGCTCTTTTAGCAGAATTAAAAAGGGGAATTATGAGTCATCTCTCAGCCACAGTAGAGGCAAAGCTTTATGAAATAGAAACAACTTTCTGAACAAATTACATTTCACTCATCCTAAGCTGTTGTTAATGCTCTTAACACCCGCGTGCTATTTGTAATTAAAACAGTGCATATGAGACCATTGCCATCATAAAAAGTGCAACTGAGAGCATGACCTTTGCACTCATTTTAAAAGCATCTCTACGTTCAGGAACCTGCAATAGAGTTTTTCATTGGACTAATCACAATGTAAAAAAAAAACATTAAAAAAATAGTTCTGCTTATGTTTTTATTACTTTTTAAATTTTTTTACATGAGAGCATTTGCCAGTAACTTTTTGCTGTAAACACATCTTCCTAAAAAAACATTTTAAGTGCTGCTGTGGTGTTACAAGCTCCACAGTATTAAAGCACCATTACTGAAATGTGACTTTCTTGCACTGGCGCCCCCTATCAAAGGCCAACTGCATGTGTTTTGCATCCCATCTCTTCTCTGAGCTCTTCCCAGCCAGTAAAAGTCAGCCCGATGTTAGGGTTCGTCTTATCTCTTGCTTTATTCCTTTTTTCCTGTTGCTGAAACAGCCATGGTGTTGACATCATGTGAAACACAGCTACGGTATGTTGCAGGGACAGTTCCAGCATAATAAACTTCACTATGCCATCAAAACCAGTCTGACACAAAATGTTTTAAAGTCAGAAAGTTATGTCTTGTTGTATTTAGTTTAAAAATACTTCAGTCTAGTTTCACCAGAAATCCAATTAATCAAACAACAGCATCTCGATTCAGGGTTGAAAATTGTGTGAGTCCCTGTTTTCCTCCACCCTGCTCCTCTGGGCAGCATTAATGTGACATGGTGGGAATAGCAAACTGCTCTATGAATGATAAAATATCTGAATGGTAACCTTTCCATTTTAGTAGCTGTCTCACTGGGTTTTCTTCCCTCGGCATGTAGACCTAAGCATATAACTTGAATAACTTTGTGAAGGACGAGCCTCAAACTAGTGGACTCATCTCTAAAGGTTTCTCATGAGCTGTGCACCAATGCAGCTGAGATCAACTTAACCATGTAGGGAGAAAGGGATGCAGAGACGGCTAGAGGAATGTCACATCGCAATCAGTTTTATTCATTTGTTAAAACTGTGGAACTCGAACTTTTCCAACATCGTATCCACTGTAGGATAATCAGCCCCTAAACCATAAGAGTCCATTTACATTTTAACTGAGAAACCACAGCCAGCACAACTTCATCAATTGGGTCAGTTAAACAGCATAATTAACCATAAATATTTAAAAATGTAAATTTAAAAAATTGTTTAATGTCAAGAAAAACAGGTACATTATCAAGATGTTTACATTTAATTAACTATCATTCTATAAAACATTATGAACCAGAAGTTTTATAATATTTAGCCTCAATTACATCATTTTATTTTGATATATCATTTCATTTCATATCTTGTGTATGTATTTTATGTATAAAAAATGTAAGAAGAACTATATATTTTGGATTTTTTATCAAAGTATAAAAGTTTCATTTAGTATTACCTTAGCATACAAAGTGAATTCAGATCTATATAGAAAGAAAAAATATAAAAGGTTGTTAGTAAACACCTGTGTGTGTGTCTCCGAGTACCCTGAGGGGTATCCCCATATGAGAAAAACTGCTTCAATGACAGCTGAACTAATTTCAATTAACATGCTCAAATAATTACAAACAAGGTTTCAAGTCATGTTAACAAAATGGAAGATGACAAACACCATCAAATTATGGATAAGCAAACACTGTCACCAATATTCGCTGTTTAATAGCACAGCGAGGAATTACTGAACCAGTTTTAGTTAAACCAAGAGAATCTAATCCAAATACAAAGAATATCATTCATAAATGGGGTCAAAACTGCAAATTCCTATCTGTGTTCATTTGGAGAAATAAAAGACATGTGGTTATATAAGATTCCAACCATGAAATGCTGTAATGTAATGTTTTCATGATATTTAGATTTAAGTCGGTCATCATCCTGCAGATTAGAGCCGTGTTCTATCCATGATCTAATGATGATGAACGGATCTGCTGGCTGCAGAGCAAAGACAGCTTCCCAGACCATCATCTCTCCACTGACAGCGACCAAACTACCAGGAAGAAAAAGAGTTCATGTGTAAAAGAAGACCAAATAAAATATAGGACCACGAGTTCCCTGCGGTGGACCAAACACCAGTGGCCAAGGGGGGAAATGAAGGATTAACAACACAGCCACTGAACGAACAGGAGGATATTTACTTCCAGCTTCCTCCATTTCTTAAGCTTTATTAGAATAGCATCAACAGAGGCAGCAGGGGATCTTTTCAGCTAAATGTCACTGCTTTATTCGATGATACTGCTATTTCTCTCAACCCACTGAAACTGCCTCGTGGCCTCTCGGGGAGTCAGGGGCCTGTTTTGAATGCCACTCCCTGACCATGGTTGTGGCTGCTTTTCTCAGTATGGGCCGAGGATTTATGGTGTTTTTATTTAGCTTTTGGCTGAATGCAGATTTATGTCTTTGTTTGTGAAGCAACACCAAAGGAAGAATCATTTTAGGAAAATAACAAATAGTTTTCCACTGAGTTTGTGGTGTTAGTTCACCGCATGCTTCATGGAGCGGACTAATGTCTCTCCGTGAGGGGATAAAGAAGCCTTTAGAAGAAGGATACCTTCAATGTTTTTTTTGACTACCTTGGGCACAATATATATGGAATCACAACTCTTAAACATTATTAACTGCAATGGACCCACGTAAAACAATATAAAATAAAATACATGGCATACTGGCTTATGTTTTCACTATTTTTAGTGCTTTTCTAGTTTTCTAAATGGTATAAAATCTGCTCCAACTTTTATATGTAGCTGGCAACTTTAGGGACGAAATATGGGATTACCAGTCTTACATATACAGAATGAAATTCTGCTCCACGCTGCTTTAAGTTCTACTTTCAGGGCCTGTCTATCATTGGGATGTAACTTCACGTTAAATTCACAATTTAATTATAAAGCACTTTTCATACAAAAAAGCAGCAGAAAGTGCTACACGTAAAATCTAATTTGGCACATTAAAAACACAAGTCTTCACAGTATATTAGCACTCGAGTATAGCAGCCCAGTAACCCCTGTCCACACACAACCACCCACAACCCATTTTATTTTGCACTCTAACCTCTAACTACTGTCCTTTTAACAGAATATTAGTATATAAATAAATAAATCAAGGGATAGAAGTACTAACTTTTAACTGTAGATTCCTCAGATACCAAGACTTGTGCAGGACAAGGCCATAGAAATACAAAAAAAAAAAATCGGGATTCAAAATCTATCTACTACCATACAATACACTGTTGTTGTTTTTAGGTATGTTTGAAGCAAAAACTGAATGTTCGGCTGTTAAATAAAACTTAATTAACATTTGCCAATAGAGTTGATTGTATTTGGGTTTGAGTTGATTACCAGAGCAGCATTAAAAACATTTACCTTTAAAGATGCCTAAACATCTACATTGAGAACACTTTCTTGGTTAACCTCCTGAAAGTATTTTCCTCTCAAATACTAATCCTTTTATAGCAACACATGTCACTAACACCAGCTCAAGGCTGATAACCAAAAAGTAGACATCCCTGGATAATATCTGCTTACTCATACTACAACCATCTGCAGGCAGCTCTGCAGCTGACTGACAGCGCTCCATCAAACATTTTCTATGAGCCTTTTGAAAATAGTGGAATAAGGCATGAGGAATCCTCTTATGTCACTCTAAATAAACTTTTTTGGATGAAGTGTAATCTCTAATCCTGCCATCCTTCCTATATCAGTAATAACCAGGTCTTATGTTGAGCTCTGCCATTTAGATTAAACAAACTCTGGCATCTTTATCCACTGGATGTTTTGGCAATTTAAAAAAAAAAGGGAGCACTATCTCCAAAGCCATAAAATACGTAAATGTAGGTCAAATGTGACGTATTTTTGCTGCCTTTTAAACCAAGAGCAACGTCATGCTGTTGGTGAGCTGTCGTTCCAGCAGCAGGGACAGGGAATAACAGACGCATCCATTCTCACTCAAGAGAGTCTAAAAAGTAAGTTCTGACTAACAGATAGACACAAAACTGACACCATCCACCTCAATTTCCACCCCAACCTCAACAAAAAGGAATACAAAAACAAAGAAAGCATGCTGAAATAAAAACCCACTGGCACATGCTGTGATGAAAAATTAAATTCCCATGGAAATGATGTTAATTTATATGCATGGCCTAAATTTGTTGCCTGTTGCTAAGGAGTTTTAATGGTGGCTGCCCAATTACGGACCAGACTCTCCTTGCCCTAAGGTGGAATGTTAATTCAGGTCATGGAGGGTCACATTGTCTCCAAGGGATATTCTCCTTGGGATGACGCCAGTCACATTCCTGCTGCTTTAAAAGCTCCAGTTGCTCAGCCAGTGTTTGTGGGGTTTTTCTGGCTCAGCAACAAGCAAACTGTCTGCTATAACGCAGGTAAGCAGGCATTAACACACAGCTATATAAAGACAAGGATTTTAAAGGCGCAAAGGGATACCATGAACAAATAAAGACATGCAGCTTCTCAGACAGGCTGATAACATGAATCACGTTGTGTTTCCATTGCGATTTTTCGCAAAATCAAATTTCACTAAAGTTGTAATTTGCAGGAGTTTTCATTGAATGGCTTTTGGTGCAAAAACTGGAAAACTCGCCCCATGAGAATCCACTTTTGAGAAGGATGGAAATACAAAATTATTTTATTTTTGCAGCGTCTCATTGTTGTTTGCTATCAAGAATGATGGTTGTATTTTTCTCTTTAATTAATTATAGAAAGATTTTTGCTCTTTTCTTGCCAACTTTGCTTGGACTGGTTATATGAACCTTGTAAATGCGAGAATTGTTTCCATCACACTTTTACGATATACTTCCATATCGAATTGTCTGAAACACCACATCTCAAGACTATAAAATCGGTCTTGTTTATATTTTTTTTCAAGATTAGGTGTTTCCATTACTGGTTTTGCAATATTTAGGTTGTGCACTGGGGGTAATGGAAACACAGCTTCAGAAAGTCTAAGAGGAGAAACTGCAAATGGTTGTTGTAATTACTGCACTGGCAAAACTATCCACCTTACTGCTCAAGGCAGAAATTAGGGTTGGAGAAGAAGTTTTTGCTTAATTAGTCCAAAGCAAAAAAAGAAATCGATATTGTAGTTTCTATTCATCTCCAGGGTTTCGTTTGATCTCAGCTTGTCTTGGGTGCTTGTTTACAATAAGTCTGGCTGAGGCACTTTGCCACATAATGACCTTGCTTTGCAGCATTGAACTTGTGAACCTGTCACACCTGCTCTCCCTCAATTTCTTGAATGGCCTCTTCGGTGGGTCTGCCGTAAAAGAAGGTGATTGTGAGAGAGCCACTATCAACCCTCTGCGAGGGTGACATCCTTCACTGCGAGTGCTGGTGTAAAGACAGGAATGTATTTAGCTAACGATGTCCTGTCAACCCCTTCTCGCCTCGTCCCTGTGCCTGGAAAGGTGACATCAGCCAGTTGTGGTGACACACAGCTACGAGTTCATAGTGCAGGAAACTATAGATGTCTTCACTGTGTGGTACTGCACCAGAGTAAAGCCCGATCCTTCCTGAAAATCTGCAAGGGTCCAGGGCTGCATAATAACCAGTATACACGCACAAATGTATGGTGCTTCCTCTGGATTCCCAAATATTATATTATTATATTATATTATATATATATATATATATATATA
>JAVQJG010144701.1:0-10066 GCA_036024015.1 Craterocephalus amniculus
TGCGTTACTGATCACATCTTGCGGTGGCGATGAGGTCTTAAAAGTTTTTTGGAAAGTCTTTTAAAAGTCTTAAAAAGGTATTGAAATTAACTTCAGGATTCCTGCATATACCCTGGTATAGCTGACAGAAATCAAGTTCCTGCTCTCTGCAACTTGCTTAAACATTGAAACAGAAAATTGCAGAAGCAACACTATAGGTCTGTATTGTCTCCCTCTCCACAGGCCTCTTACTTTTCTTATTTAGTTTTGTTGTGCCAGTTTGTCTGAAATGCTGTTTTAGCTCTTAAACTCCCCCTACTGAAGTACTCCAGTTGGCCAAAACTTGGGAAATGCTGGGCAGATGCTCGTGTTGTGCAGGCAGCCATAAGCAACATCCATGGCGTGAGGACTGATGAGCATGATGCAGGACAAAGTTCCTTTGCATAGCTTCCAAGTTTGACGTTCTGGCTGTCCCCACATTATATCAACAAAATAGAACTGGTTCCTCCCCCAACAGCTTGTCTATGCAGACCAAACAGCTACAGGGAAGTGTATCACTGCAGGGACTGCACATGACCATTCATAGTTGTAGGAAATGTTAGTCAGTCTGTTGTGCCTGCAGCAACTCCTGCAGTTTGCCCCCTCCTGCTGATAGATGGCCTTTTGGGCCGCTGAGAGCTTCTTGAGAGCATGAGGGGAAACAGGTCAACCTCACTGGTGCACTACTGACATTTTTATTATTTTGTATGTCCGTATTTTATTGACAGTATGCCAGCATTTGAGAACCTTGACAGTGACAGAAAGAACAGCAGCCAGTAACACACCATCAGTACGGTTGACATAGTTCTCCAATTTTCTGCTTATGGGTTGCAGTGATAGGATGTAGGTGGTAAAACCTGGGATTCTCTGCGATTGAACAAAGACAAAGACTTTTAACTTTAAAGGTTTCCACAAATGTGTTAATTCTTTTACATCGTTCAAAGTTTTTTTGCCTCTGATTCTTATTATTTGTAAAAGAAAAAAAAACTGTTTTCCCTCTCTCGCTCTCTCTCACATTTTCTCTCTCTCTGTTAACTGACTTCCTGTCGTTATCTTCTCATCTGTCCTTTTTTTGCCTTTGGAGTTGCTCTCCTCCCTCTCTTTCGCTCTATTCTGATCTATCTCGCTCTATATTTAACATCTTTTCTGATAGATGAAGGCTGACTTCCACACTCACACAAGCAGTCAGGAGGAAACCAATGAAAGTTTAATAGAGAACTGGTTGCTTTTTATTGTACCGTGCTGTAATAAGTCTAACGCATGCAGACAGCAGGCCAGAAACTGATCCTCTCTAACCTGATTTATGTGGTTGTCAGTTGACTTTGTTAAGTGATAGAAGTGACGCTTTGTCAACTATTTTGTAGACACTTCAGTGCAAGGATGCACAAAGATTACCCTTCATGGTTTTGTTTCTGAGTACAAACACACAGGCTCAGCTTCCAGGTCAGGCTTTCAGTTGAAAAGTGGGTCACTTCTCAGCCATAACATACTGCAAATACCTCAGCTCTCCTTAGATGTTTTGCATTATGTGTAAAGTTTCCAGCCTTCACTGGTCTATGCTTGTACCTTCATTTGGTTTATGTTTACTTGATTAAGTTAGTCATTAGTGTCAAGATTTATTTTGCTCAAGCTCAAAAAAATTCTAATTGAGAAAAACCTTCTGTGAAACGCTTACTCTTAACATGGACACAGTAACATAGTGAATTACTTTGTTAATCATTTTGAGACATGTGTGACTCAGACTGTATATGAAAATTCTCATGCTTTATGATTGGCGCTTTTTAGTTTTACCCGACTCTGCCCATGACCACCATTACTGTAAACCAATGTGTCAACAAAGTGTTTACTTTGTGCATGATGTCAAACATTTACAAAGTTGTTGACATAAATATTCAGTAAGGAAGGACATTCAACGTATTTTCCACTTAAACTCAAGGGTTATTTGGGAATAATTCCAATAATAAAACCAGGAGTTCCGTTTGGCAAAGAATCTTAGAGGAAAATCACTGAAAGAATCAGTTGTGGAATTAAAATCCCCCAATACAGAGATAATTGGTGATACAAACCAAAAAACTGCTAAAATTCTGATACCCATTTGGACTTTGATGAAAAGCACCTGTATTTTGCTAACATGTTCCAGTTATTTAAGTTTACATGTCACAATTACCAGGAGGATACAGTCGTTGTACAGCTGTAGTCTATTTTGGTGTGCCGTGTGATGACGTCCTAGAGAACCATTCAGTAAACTAATGCTGCATTGGACTGAGATAGAGTCAGTGCCTATTAGAGATGTGCTATCTGAACAAATAACTGTGAATCAGTTGCAGGACAGGCAAAGGTCCTGCAACTGATTAATAAAGAGATTGATTAATAACATGATTAATAAAGAGATTGTCTGTTGCAGAGTAATGATGTGGAGGGCAGTGCCTGGAACTGGATGTACTACATACCCCTCATCATCATCGGCTCCTTCTTCATGCTCAACCTGGTGCTTGGTGTACTCTCAGGGTATAGACCTTAATCTATCTGCGAACAGCTTCCATTTTTCATTGTTATACTTTGCATTCCCTCTTGTTTTATCAAAGTGAGCAGAGGAAAAGAGAACATATGACAAATGTTCCCACAGTGAATTTGCCAAAGAGAGGGAGCGAGTGGAAAACAGAAGTGAGTTCCTCAAGCTGAGGCGACAGCAGCAGATTGAGAGAGAGCTCAACGGATACCTGGAGTGGATCTGCAAAGCAGGTCAGCACACACTGACGAGCAAACTCATTCTGACATGCGTCGCCCGGGCTGCTACCGGCACACAATATGCTAACATCTTCACTTTTTTGTTTCATACAGAGGAAGTGATTCTGGCTGAGGAAGATGGTACGGGGAACTTTGATGGTAACTGAGCATCTTTTCTCATTGTTGTTTTGGTAACTGAAAGGGTCCAAAGCCAAAGCTGTATATAGATAATAGATTTAGAGAGAAACTAATTAGGATCCACAATGTCATGGCATACCTGAATTGTTTAAAATATACTGTGATGCATGACTTTCACTTATTTTTTGCTTCTCAAAGACAATACATAACCTTAAATTATATTTTTTAAGAATGAATTTCACCAAAAATCTCAAATAAAAAATTTGTAGAGTAGTTGTTTCAGTTGTTATCACCTCATCATTTTATGAGTATTTATTTGAATATTTCAATGAGGGTATTTGGACAGGTAATCAAGCAGGTGACTGGGAAAAGTGATATTTGAGAGATACTGTACAGATGAAATGCCATTTTCTTTTCTTTTTTCTCTTGTAGGCTCAAGGCGTAGGCCAACCATCAAAACCAGGAATAACAAGACAGAACTGCTGAACCAAGAGGAAGGAGAGGACAACATGGGAGATGCAGTAGGTGAGAAAAATAGCAGGATGGACAGATGTAATGCTACAGGTTGATACATGTCTGGGTTACCGCTAATTTCAGTTGCAGGTAGGTGTTAGAATGAAAGTTGTTTTTTTTTTTTCAAGTTTCTCAACTGTGAGATCATTAGAAGCAGGACACACTATCTAACTTGTGTATCTTCACTCAGAGTTGTAAAACTGAATAATGTTCCCTGAATTCTGCAACATGGAGCATTGTTGTAGACATAAAATAAATGGAAAACGTTAAAACCATGTGATCAATAGATTTCAGAAGAGCTGAAATGAAGCTCATTTGGCGGTTCCTTCTGTCACCATCTTGGCAGTGTCACGATTCCTGTGTGCTCTGGAAAACCCCAAAGTGCTAAGGGCGTTACCATTGCAACGTGTTAATCTACTGGTTCAGTTCAGCTGGCTTTGGACAGGTGAAACAGAGACTCGCGCTGCAGCATTGAATATTTGTTTAGCATGAAAAGCACATAGAGACAAACACAAAGAGTTCCTACACTCAAGTGAATTTAGCAAGTTTTGTGTAAAAACAAAATTATAATTTTTATAAAATGTTTACAGTGTGGGACCATGTTATAAGAGGATTAAACAACTCAGACCCGTGCTTCATCCGGTTTTAATGCACTTTGCTGTGCATCATGGTGTTCTAGACTCCGCGTCGTTCATTAAAACTGTTTACTGCACCGGTCCTTGTTCAATCCTTACAGTCTCTTTTTCATCACAAAGTGTTTCACAATTCATTGTATTAAAGGGAAAATTTTTAAAATTCAAAACACAAATTACTGTTGAAAAGATACTTAAAACCAAACTATTAACTTGTCTGAAAAGAAAACAATTGTCCACCAGGCATGTCTGAAATTTTAAAGAATTTTGTCCTACTTGTGTTGTCATTGTGAGCACCATCAACCCTGTTGGACCTCACAATTTTAGTCAGTTCATCGTATTTGCATTTGCCTTACAAGAGCTCACTGTGATTATCTGTTCAGCCTAGAGTAAGCACTTGAGAAGGTAAGCAGCTGGGAAAACAGGAAACAAATGAGTTAACATGTCACACACAATCAAATCTCCTGTGTCACTTTCATATCTCTCAGACAAGCAACAACAGGGTCCTGTGGTAATCATGATCAACCAATCCTGTATGACTACACCGACTGGAACATACTGAAACATAAACACTGCTGTGTCTCCCTCGATCTGTTTAGGTTTTGCACGCTCCAGTATAAAGAGCGGTAAGGATGGCTCCAATTACAGCAAGAAAGAGCGACGGATGCGATTCTTCATCCGCAAGATAGTGAAGACGCAGGCCTTCTACTGGACAGTGCTCTGCCTGGTGGGCCTCAACACCATCTGTGTGGCTGCAGTGCATTATGACCAGCCTGAGCTGCTCTCTGACTTTCTTTGTGAGTACATTTACACAGAATATCATATGTACTTTGTAAATATCCATACATAAATAAACTCATTCAAGCACTCACCTTTTTACTCTGAGACTGAGGATGACATCAACCCTTATAAGTCATAAAACGTGCAATCTCTGCTAAACCTTTATTTGATGGAATGAATGCATCTTTAACATGATCTTTGGATTTGATTCTGTGAAATGTGTTTTACCTCATATTAATGGTACAATCTAGATTTTGTTTGTTCAGGTCAGGTATTTGTTGTGGACATGAATGGACACATACAACTTAATGCACACAAACACACACACAACCTTCTGCAGACCCAGTCTGTTGTTTCTGGCCAGCATCCAGTGTCCTTAGAATATGAAGCTGTAGTTCCTCAGAGTCCATTCATAACCACACTGTCATACAGCCCTGGGTTCACACACAACACCGCTGGCTTCCACTGATCTTAGTCACACACTCAATCACACTTTCTTTTATCATTTTATTCTTACTCACCTCTTCTTTTCCCCCTAATGACCTCACATCCTTTCATTTTCACCTTCCTCTGTCCACACATCCCTGTCAGCTCCTATATTTCCTCTTAGATCTCTTTTCTCACCAAATATCCTCTATAGTCCCCATTATTGTCTCCTTTTGCTCCTCCCTCCTAAGGTTACTTTTCTCACTCTCATTTCTCCTTTCTCCAGTCTATGCCGAGTTTATCTTCCTTGGTTTGTTCATGTCTGAGATGCTGATCAAGATGTATGGTCTGGGCATCCAGCCCTACTTCCACTCTTCATTCAATTGCTTCGACTGTGTGGTGAGTGCCTGCACACACCAACACACTCGCATCTTCACTGTAATGACAGTATATCCGGTCTTGATAATCCAACTCCCTGCATTTTGAAAAAAATTAAGAAATATTTTTTCCATGATTACCAAATTAGTTTTAATAAAACTTATGTGAACACTTAAATGGATTACTGTGGTAAGTTTACACATTTGCCTTCCACTACCATGAACATGGAACATAAAAGCTTGACTGTTATTTACGTAATGATGAACCAAAATTATGAACAGAAATGCTTTTCTGTTACATTGATAAAGCTTCCTGGCTGTATCTATCACCTGATCTTCAGTACTCTCTATGTAATTCCACCTAAGGCAAAAATATTTGAAGCTAATCTGACAGCTGCTGAGTGCGCTCAACATGACTGTGTTTTTTTAGGTGATTGTTGGCAGCATCTTTGAGGTCGTGTGGGCTACCATAAAACCAGGCACATCTTTTGGCATCAGTGTCTTACGAGCTCTGAGACTGCTGCGCATCTTCAAAGTCACCAAGTAAGCCTCCATCTCTGCTCCAACACCAGCATATACATGCAAAATATTTGAAAAATGTTATTATGGGCCTACCCACTGACAGCTTGTGGTGATGATGAGTGAGTGGGCTAACACATACATTATATAAGCCAATATATTGCATTTTAATATAAAAATATTACATCACAATATAAAAGATTTAATCTATCAGAAGTACAATGGTAAAATATTCTCTCTTTCTCTCTAACAGACCCTCTTATTTAGCCCACAATGTCATAAAGGACTCAACTCAGTCTTGTATTCGCAAAACTGGTTTTACCTGTATTGACACCAGTTTTAGTTTTTAGTCACTAGTGCTTTGGGACATATTATGTCAAATATCAAGGCACAATTGAGATAATTTAGCAACTCCACAAAAATAATGGACATTAAGAAAGAGATTGTGTGAAAAAATGCACAAAGAAACTTTCTGTTTTTTAATCATGAGTAATAAGGATGGGCCTCATTATTTGAAGAGGTCAGGTAATTTCTGAATGAAGTCCTGCTCAGCTGAAAGCTGTGCTCAGTTTTTCCTGTTACTTCAGAGAAATGATTTAATCCTCTTCAGTGTACTGAAGCACCTCTCTGACTCTGCTGATGTCATCAGGGTTGAGATGACTATTTGAGCTAATTGCAGCAGTTCAGAGAAAATGTTTTCACAATCATTCTCCATCACCACCTCAAAAAAGTCACCGCAGAACTTAACCCCACAAAAAAAACTCAGACATCTGACTTTTTGGCACAGCTTGTTGAATGTTGTTGTTGCAATTTTTCTTGTCTTTAGTGTAATTTGAAAATATGCTGTGGGTGGTGTGACCCAAATTTGTTGTTTTTCCTTGTTGAGATTGTTGTTGCTGCTCTTGGTTTCATTTGAAAATTTAAGAAAATCCATTCAAAGTTCTATATTTTATTTTATTTTTAATTTTCTCATCTTTATTGAAAAGTTTGGGCAGGGCCAAGCACTGTTAGCTCAATCATACCAGCCATCCCTGGACCTATTTGGAGTTGAAATGTTTAGCTATTGAAATATATGTTAAGGATGATTAACCATTGTGTTTAATGAGCAGTAATGTAGCATATCCGGGTAATATGTGCATTTTATCATTAACCAACTGAGGAACAACCTCAGCACCGGACTACCAAGGAAGGTGTTTGGATAAACACCCAAACGTCTTCTAAAGGAGAACTTCGGCATTTTTCAACCTGTACCTACAGTATGTTGTAGCATGCTATATGATCATTTACTCACCCAGACAGTGGTGGCGCAACTCAAACTCCATCGGGAAATATTTCATGTCCACACGCGATCAGTATAAATCCATATAACGGGAGCGATCAGGCAATCGGTGCTCGCCCACTAAATAAGGCATTAACTGCCACAAAACGCCTTTGTTTTACCAATGTGTTGTTAGCAAATGCTAGTCGGATCCCTCCGTGACCTGTATGCAGCCTGTACTTCCTTTGTTGTTGTTATTCCGGGGTCCTTCCAAGCCTTTTGCGCTGACCTGCAACCGCCTGCAACAGCGATTACGTCACTACCATATGCCATGGAAAAAGGGCGAATTCACTTCCTACTGTAAAACGGTTCGCTACAATCTATTTTTACAACTTGTAAATACACAAACACGGACCATGTTGCTATTATCTTAGCAAATAGCGAACTGTCCTACAGCAAGGAGTGATCTATGAGGGAATTGAAAAATACCGAAGTTCTCCTTTAAGACATTCATAAACCACCAAGAGAACCTTAAAACCAATCCTGAAATGCACAGGTGCACAGCCGATGCAGCGATTCTAAAAATCAGGGTGATGTGTCCCCGCCCCCTGGTCCTTGTCAAAAACCTTACGTTGTAAGACTTTGGATGTCTTTGCTTCCACTGCACAAGGACTAGCTGGGCAACCACCAAGGTAACAATGAGGATCAGCACCATCTCTGCATGCATGGCTTCATGGCCTTTGTGCTTGGCATGCATTTTTGCATGCTCCACCCTGTAAAAGAGATATGCAAACAGTTAATCATACACAGCAGGAACTACATTATCAACGGACTAATACCAATGTATAATAGGAGTGTACTCTATGGTATGACAGTTCTGTAAACTAATGTCCTCACTGGGAAGTGTTTATATTCTATGACCTTTAATACCCAGAAGACAGAAAAATTATTGCAATCCAACACTGTCAATATTACACTGATAATGATGTTTGAACCAAATACATAAGAGCTATGAGAACATATTTGATTAGTGTGTAGGATCCAAAATAGTAGGAAAACTAACAAAAAATAACATATAAAAATAAATCAATAAAGTATTTCTCATGTCATACTGTATTGTGTATATATAAGCTCAAGAGAGGCACAGATACTGACTTCCATTTCTCTTCTGGTGAGAGCTTGGATGGATCAAACTAAATAGAGAAACAGAGAGAGAGAGAGAAAGAGATTAAGAAAGAAGAACAAAGACTGAATAAAGTAAATAACACCAACCAAGCAAATTAATAATGTTGCAACTTGATATAATTAAATAAATGACTTACTTCAAACTACAAAAGGGAGAAACTTCTGATATTCCTGCAAAAATGTAGTTTCTTTTGGAATGCAGAAGCTTTGAATATCTCTAGAGGAAAATGTGCTTGATTTCCTTTCTGTCTTAGAGCTATAAAAACAAATTAGCTGTAGCTAAACCATATCATGACTACTGGATTAAGTATCACCCTCTGCACAGCTGGACATTTTCTCCTCGATTTTTACATCACTGCAAAAGAAAGCCTAAAGGCTAGTGGAAATAAAACATTTAACTTGATTTTGCAGCAAAATCAAAATATGTGTCAGTAGGTTTAAAAACTGATATAAAATCCTGTTAAAAAGGATGCTGATTCTTTATGATTGTTTACAACTATCATGAGGCTTATGATAAGGTATAACAATATATCTCACTTATCATGAGCGTCCTTCAAATAAATTGTATGTATGGTTAAAAAAATATAAGCATTTTTTAAATATATTTTCACCCTACTCAGCAGATTAGCACATTTAAGATTACTTTTAGCACACATATACATATAAATGCGTTACTAAACCTGTTCTATTCACTTAACACTCTACAATGAATGACACATTAATTACAGGTTTGACAATTAAATTGAAATCACACAGGAAATGGTTATGATTGCTTCCTCTGCCACGACACTACTCACTCTTTGACCCTAACAGCCACATCAGCTCTGCGTGTAATGGGCACAATCAAATATTCACTTCTAAACGAGGCAATAAACATACTTGATTGGTGATAAGATTTATAAAATAGCAAAGTAATTAAAAAAATAATTGCAGTAATGAAATGACAAGTCACTTTGAACAAATTAATGCAAATAAGGCTAACATTTTAAACGTTGATATTAGTAGTTTTCGCCTGCGCTGAACTTCGATGAATGTTACATCAAGTCCAATGGACAATGATCTTATGCTGGACACCTGTGCTTGGTAATGGATGCTAAGATAACCGGTATGCTAAGCTACTTACGGTGGGCGAAACCCACGAGTAGCAGTAGTTGGTCCACAGAGGAACTTCCGCATACCTGCTTTATCCTGAACAGCTAGTGTAGCCGGTTACTCTTACCTGGTTATGTTCATTATGATGCTCCAATCCATGGTCATGCTCTACACCGTCAACCTCCACCTCAAACACTCCGGCCATCTTCGGAGTGCTACTTTAGCCATTAGCATTAGCAAGGCAGCTAAAGGGGGGGGGGGGGGGGGGGGTCACTTCCGGTGAGCTGTCAAAATAAGGTAATATATAAATGTAGGTAAAATTTTAAACCAAACAAATTTTAGTTTATCCAGGGTTTTCGTCTCAGTTTAAAATTTATAAATCATTCCTAACTCATTTGATT
>JAVQJG010144712.1:0-32334 GCA_036024015.1 Craterocephalus amniculus
ACATTTAGATTTAACATTTAACATTTAGTTATAAAATGATTTTTATGAATAATATTTTACACCTAATGGTCTTAAAGTTGCTGTAAATGTAGAAAAGGTATGCTAAATAGGAGAAAAATTTCATAAATAAGGAAAATGTTTGTACTTAAACATTTGTACTAAAATTTTACACTTGGCACCCCATATTTATGGCTCACCCTCTATAAACACAATAGTCCGCTACATGCTACTTTTTCCTCCTCTTTGAACAAAAGTTTGTCATGGCTGAATGAAGAAAGGAGGTGAAAACAGTTTCTGAGGCCAGAAAGAGAAAGTAGTGAAGGAAATCGTGTTGGAAATTACAGTTTCAGCCCCCTCGTGGCCAAAAGTTACAGAATATCCCTTCAACTAAAGCAAAACCTACACTGCTGCTGCAGTAAGGGGAGCAGAAATTCAATGCGATAAGCAGATTGGTGTAAAGATTGGAGCGATTTTACTGTTTTACTGGTAGCTTATGTAGCCAAATGAGAACGGTGATGATTAGCACAGTGTTAATAGATATGTGACAGTCAAGACAAAAAGGCTAAACAGAAGTAATAAAGATTAAACTAGAAGTAAAACTAAAACATCAAGATTAAAAGGTCATTCCAAAACAGACAAAAAAAGGAGCAAAACAAAAATCTTCCGCAGCCTGACAAGTCAGAATGAGTTTGGTGAATAAATGGATGTGAGGGAGCTTATTTTGCTTTGCAGATCCCGATCTCTGCTGCCTCTGCTGAAATTAAAATAACTGTGTTGCACGTTAATTGGTACCATGACAACCAATGCATCAAAACCCTCTTGACATTGTCTGTAAATGAGCACGGCTCACCTGCGTAAACTGAAGGAGCTTCTCCCTTTATCCATTCAAATGAAGTGTCACATTGCTCACTGTCCAACAGCACTCATATATTCTCTGTCCTTTAGAAACCAACAGAGCTCATGAAGCTTTCAGGTAGTAGAAAAGACACTGAAACACCCTGTAATGGCAGTGCTAATGAGTCATTTTGACAATGTTTATTCAATGAAACTAATGTGTTTCTTTGATTCTTTGTACACATTAAGACACATTCCCTGCAGTGAATCAAAGACTTTTTTGTTTTTAGCTGTTTATCATTTTTAAAATTGAAAATAGGACACATTCAACAAGACATTTCATGATGGTTAAATAAAATTGAAATCTAATTTTACTGTTGCTAACTAGTATTTTTATTGTGTTCTATTATCTTTTTAGCATAAGTTTATTTCTTTACTATGTCTTCTGTATCTGTTGTCATTTTTGTTAATATTTATTACGTTATTGGCTCTGCTTCTGAACACTGGAATGCACTCTGGCCACCTTAGTTTGTTTTTTAAATGTGCTCTACAAATAAATTGGATTTGAGAAACATCCTGACACTGACACCCTCTGTTTACAGGATCCTACGCAGGAGCAGTGATTGCAATGCCTTTAGCCGGTGTGATGGTTCAGTACGTTGGCTGGTCATCTGTTTTCTACATTTATGGTACGCCTGATGTATAAAAGACCACAGACATAATAAGCTCAACAAGCCTTTCATAACTGTCTTCAGAAATCTACATTAATATCTGTTTATTAATAATTCATTAAGAAGCATCAGTTGTTTAACTGCATTTATAATTACATTATTAGCAGATACAAGCGGTGAGCATGAAAGAAACCATTAACCTATTAATCAGAATGGTGAATCAAATATATGTAAACAGTGAACCACAGTGTGAGGTTATGAAAGACTGTTTAATCTCACATTAAGAGGTTTTCATAATATTTGACTGACATGTTGCTCTCTGACAGCTGTAATTTGTATGCTTTTGCATTTTAAGTGCTATCTGAATAGCTACTCGGTTTGATTAAAATGATTAAATTCATACCTTGGCAACATGTTTTAATAAAATCCCACTCTGATTTTGCTGCGATATGATCTCATGATTTATTGATGTGAATTAGCATTTTCCTGTCGCGCCTCGGTGACTCATGCTGGTTCCATTTTTAATAATGAAAATTCTTACGGTCCAGAAAAGGTCTGTGCTCCGTTTGATTAATCTGTCCCACACTCAAGTTACTTTTTTAAGTTTTACAAACCCTCCATTATAAAGATGACATATTCGTCAGTTCACATGTATACATAAATGTATTATTTTCTTCTTTTGTCCTGTGAAAAGGTGTTTTTGGGATCATGTGGTACATAATGTGGCTCCTGCTGGCTTATGGAAGTCCTGCTGAACATCCAACTATCACAGACGAAGAGAGGACATACATTGAGACTGCCATTGGTGAAACAGTCCGCCAGCTAAGTGCGACTGAGGTGTGCATGTGTACCAGGCTGTAGAACTTTTGTAATCTGTTATGGTTTATCTCCAAACCCTGATACACACATCTGTCCTCCAATCACAGAAATTCAAGACTCCGTGGCGCCGTTTCTTTACCTCCATGCCTGTCTATGCCATCATTGTAGCAAACTTCTGCCGCAGCTGGACCTTCTACCTGCTTCTCATCAGCCAGCCGGCATATTTTGAAGAAGTGTTCGGCTTCCCCATCAGCAAGGTTGGCCCCACAGTTGCCCTGAAGTTATTCAAGTGACAGTGACAAATACCCTTAAAAAGACACTCTCTTCCAGTTTTTAGGAACAAAAGTATTTGCTGTACAATTGTGAATATGAACAAAATCCATTTATTTGCTATTATTTACATAATTTATTCTTAGAAATAGCCTGAAGAATAGCCCAGATGGGCTGGTCTGAGTGAGTGGTTGTGTTTTGCTTATTATTTCCTCACTCGATTAATAAAAAGTATGAATACAAACTGCTTACAGGTGGGGATCCTATCAGCTGTCCCCCACATGGTGATGACGATTGTTGTACCTATCGGAGGACAACTGGCCGACTTCCTTCGTACAAACAAAATCATGTCCACTACAAACGTGAGAAAACTCATGAACTGTGGAGGTAAGTAATTCAGAAATTAATGTGTGTGAATGATGTGCACTTCTTCACATAACCTTACGCCCTATTGACAGAATATAAAAGTGACAATACGTTAAATAACGTATATGGTATTATAATATTCTAATCATGTCAAACATTTTAAACATACATTTGTCTATTTAGTTTCCAGTTGAAAAGGTTGTCGGTACATTTCTCCCCAGTAATTCATGAAGACGTCCACTATGGACTGTTGCACACGAGTTAATCATATTTTCAACTTAGGGTTCGGTATGGAGGCTACTCTGCTGTTGGTGGTGGGATTTTCTCACACCCGAGGAGTTGCCATTTCCTTCCTTGTGCTGGCTGTAGGCTTCAGCGGATTTGCCATTTCAGGTATTACCACATAAAACAACAGATTCTAGGTTTTAAAGTTGGTTTCATGCTTTCTGAAGGTTTTACATTAAACTCCATCTGAGTGAAAAATGTTTTCTGGTGTTTTTTTCTGGAATATAAAAGCCTTTTCTTTTCATTTAAACATATTTCCCCCTTAGGTGAAATGCAGAGAGTACACATTCAGTCATGTTCCACACTTGTTGTGTTTATCATACACTAATGGGATGTCCTTTTGTGGACTGTGTCATCAGGTTTTAATGTCAATCATCTGGACATTGCTCCTCGCTATGCCAGCATCCTGATGGGCATTTCCAACGGAGTAGGAACGCTCTCGGGAATGGTGTGTCCCCTGATTGTTGGAGCTTTGACTAAACACAAGGTATATCCCTATGGAGAAAACGGCTTGTTATATCCAAATAAATTCTTAGTGAATGAGTCTCAAACCGAAGATATTGTCTGAGATTTATTAAGCTAATTGATCAGAGAGTAATGATGGACAGCAGTTCATTGTTTCTGGTATATAGGTTCAAAGAATCATCTGTAATATGAGCTGAGCAAGAAGTATTGTTCACATCATATCTAAGTAAGACACATCGATGAACTGAGAATAAAATCAAACCCAACAGTCATGTTTTTAACATTTTATCCATAATATTCAGTTCACAGAAAAGTTGGAACACATATATAACACAAAACAGAGTGCAATCAAACATGATACTCTTCAACTGCTGTACATAGATTTGAAACTCTCCTTTATCCTTTTTCTTGCCCAATTTCTGCTCATTTTTGGGCTCTCTCAGAATCACTTGGTCCGTGTAAAACTCCTGTTTCAGCCAAAGAAATGGGAATTGTAACAAGTAGCTCGACTCAAGGATTCCATCTTAATTTTTAATTAACTTGCAACTAACTTAATTGATCGCATCAGCTCAAAGTGACTGTTTTTTGCTTCTGCCTTTTGTTCGTCTGATGAATGAATGAATGAATGAATGAAAAGAATGACTGACTGACTGAATGAATGAATGAATGAATGAATGAATGAATGAATGAATGAATGAATGAATGAATGAATGAATGAAGATAAAAAATACTTCATTAATCCCATAGGGAAAATCAATACCATTTTGTATATAATACCAAGTTCTGGTAACCATAAAACATAAAATATCACAGGAAGTTGTGACACAATGTCCTCTAATTTGTCTGTATTGCATGGATGAATTATTACAGAAATAATTTTTGATTATTTACATATTAGATCGCTCCATGTACGCTTCCAGCTATCGCAAGCTACTATTTATAATTTACCACAATGTGTTTTTTGTCATACTCGTAGCTATAGTTTTGGGTGCATAACTGAAACATGAGGAAATCCACTGACTCTATTCATCTCCCCACAGACTCGTCTGGAGTGGCAGAATGTCTTTGTTATTGCCTCCATGGTGCATTACTCGGGGGTCATCTTCTACGCTATATTTGCTTCAGGGGAGCAGCAGGAATGGGCCAACCCTGAGAGCTTGAGCGAGGATAAATGTGGCATTATCGATGAGGACGAGCTGGCTGAAGAGTCGGAGCTCAACAACGAGATCGCGTTGGCTCCCAAAAAGAGCTACGGAACAACAGACAATTCATCCGGTCGAAAACAGTGCTGGAAAAAGAAGAGAGGGGTGACTATGCAAGAAGAAGAGGAACATTTTGGGAATGGAGACTACCAGGATCGGTACCAGTGAGACAGCATGCGGAGGCATTTAGGACTTCATGGTAAAACATGGTCAAAGCTGAAGGTCTGATTTCACTGAAAAAGTCAAAGTGAAGTAAGAAGAGCCACAGCAGTATAAGAAGTTACGCAAGACAGCTTTTAAATCTGAAATCGTGATGTACGATAATGTCCATCGAAAACATTCAAGATTCTAAAAAAGCAATTGTTTTAATTAAACAAGTCCTAGTAGACCCCACTGAGAGAATAAATCATCAGGTACGAACCATCACTCAACAATAAAGTGAATTTATGCTGTGATGAACTTAATGCTTAGTACACTTGAATCCACGATAAAAACACATCAACTTCCTGCAACACCTGCTGATTGTTGCTTACTTTGACCCGCGTGAAGAGTTTCTGAAATGTTTTGTGTCTGCTATGCAACGTTAAAAAAAAAGACGTACTACTGGAATGTATTGAAAGGTCCTGCTGCAGGCCGCAGTGTTAATGTAGTGAGTCTTTTTTGTTTCAGTTGCTCGTACCGTATGTATTTGCTGTTGCTGAATGATTGCACTCTGTCACTGCTTTGCTTGCCGTCCATGTCTGAACAGGCCTCATCATCTGTGTGATGCATTTCTACATCAGCGTTCAATATAAGGACCTTTGACATAAGGTTTTTCAAAAGAAATTAAATTTTTTTGTTTTTAAATTGGATGATAAAATAACCTGGGAAATTTTCACTCTCTCTTTATTGTTACTGCTTTAGAAAAGAGAAAAGGTTTTGTACAGTTATAAATTTTTGTTTGAGAGAACATTGATTTGATTTGCACATAAACGCACAAAACATGTAATAAAGCACATTTATATATATAGTCCTTAAATTGTTTAGAAAGGAATACATAAACGTATTTATGATTCTTGATCACTGAGTGATATGTCTGTTTTTCTTCAACATTTCGTGGTGCTTTGTGCAGCCAAATGAAAACCAACACTAAAGTTCAATAGACAGGCTGCTAATTCTGGCCCTAACCCTGCTGACTGCTTATACAAAGTTAACGAATATAAGACCTAATGAGCACAGATATGCTCTTTGATCATAAACCAAACTATTATAGACAAGCATTTTGAGCAAAGATAGACAATTGAAGGAAACTTACAAGTTTTTAATCATTGAAATTGTAAGAACCAGTGACAGCAGGCGTCATCTGCTACCTCTTCTCAGGCTCAGTCTAATTAGGCTTGAGACAGAAAGATGGAAAGGACCCTGTTACAGCAGAGTTTATCCTTAACCTCAAGTTTAAAATCCTTGAAATTTGTCATTGTAACTCATTCAAACAACTAAATCTGTTCAGAATTAGATTTAGTCTAATCTCGTGACGTTTTGTAATGTTAAATTGTTGAGCTTTGTTCTTGAATGGTGCATCAAAGTTCACTTTGCTCCCATAAGTGGAACTTTACAACAACATGACTTAAATAACAGCAATGGACATTGTGGACCTATTCTTTAAAACTAGAAGGATTTCAGTCATTTTGTATTCACCTCTTACTCTTGTCCGCGTTATGGGGCGTTATATTTGAATAAACCAAAATTTATTTTGTTATAATTCCCTATTTTTCTAATCACAATATATAATTTATATATAATTCTTAACCAGGCAAACTGGGCACGCTGAATTATTTAGCTTTCTAGTTGTGATTTAATGCAGTGTCATGTGGCAAACTGGTGAATTTCTATGTTTTCACTGTGAATGAGGAGCTTTGAGAATCATCCAAGACGAGGTAAAGATGCCTTTATGAACCTCAGCGGTATGCCTGCGACTTTAATTTGCTTTTACTTGCCTGCTAAATTTCCAGTGGTTGTTCATGCCAGTGTGGTCACATGAGCCATTTCACAAATATTTCAAATAGGGGTCTGTTCCCCATCACACTATAAACATCCTTTGTGTTATCTGTCTTTGTCTTCATAATTACCGGACAGGATATTCACACTCTTGTACAAGCTAACTGCACTTGGAAAAACACTTGAACGAGCTTTGTGTGATTTGGCTATGAAACGATTTTTCCCTTTCAGATGGTGATAAGAGATTTCAAGGTTATGGACTTTGACTAGATGTAGTACTCTAAAGTTCTGCCCAGTATGTGGTCAGTTATGTTGCTTTTTCTAGTGCCGGTCTGTTTATTTCATGAGTGTGTCACTCTCCACAGCTTGGCCCGTCTGGATTTAGTAAAAGAACACCAAAGTGAGAGGAAAGACAAACCAGCATCTGATATCTGCTCTGCAGAAGTCCTGCATCTACATGCACATGTAACATATAAACGTGTTCCCCAGAGTTGTGTCACCTCATTCCTTACATGCTCTCAAACACAAACCAGATAGTCCACAAACAGCAACCAATGGCAAAGGTTCTGTTTATTTCAGAGAGTCTGTTGACTCAGTAGGGCCTCTTTGGATGGAGCAACATTCATCAATGATTAAACTATTTCTTTTTTGTTGGGCAAATTAAGGATTATAAAGACAAAGGGGAATATGCTTTCCTGTACTTGTTCATTTTGGGAGACAAAAATCCAGCAAGGTAGGTACACAGAGGCCTGAAGATGCCAGTGTAAACAAATCTGATGCTGGCAAGTACGGCACGGCGCAGTGAGATCATAATACGGCTCAGCTCAGGTCAAGCACACGTGATGGCCGCAGAGGCAGCTTTTAGAGGTTTTCCTAGACATAATGAATTTTTCTTGGAAAGATTAAACTTCAATTAAAGGAGAAAGCCAAAAATAAGTCTAAAACACAGAGAATACATCCCAAAGATTTTTTAAATTCAAAGATGAACATAAGCTTTCTTGCAGTCATGCCAGCTGTTTGTGTTGCACTGATGACTGGTGTATGTTCCCTGTGTGTGATGTTTGTGTGGGGTGGGAATTCTTCAGGCAGCCTGTTGTCATGTTGAGATAAAGGGATGGGAGGTGGGGGGGGGGTAGTTTGGAGGGGTGGGTTGACATGGACAGGAATGGACAGTTTAATTAATAACCACCATCCATTTCTCCCTGACCTCCACTGGTCACACACGCTCGCGCTGGAGTCCAGACACAAGCCGCCGAACGTTCATCAGCTATTATTAATGGAGATGTAACTCACAGTCTGGATGACAGGAAGAGAAAAAAGGAGACAAAATTAACAGGGAATTCAAAATCAAGTGAGCAGGAGAAGGTAGGAACTTTGAACATGTTTTACAGATGACTTCTTATGAGCCCTCAGTGTGCCCCTGGTTGGGGAAGGTAGGTGTGCTCGTTATGTGGGCTGGAGGTTTATGAATCTTTGTGGGCTACTTTTTGATCTCAGGGGAAATTACACTGAGTTAATTAAAAAATGTAGCGCTGCAGTCGATAGGTGTGATGACTCACATGTGACCATTGTGTGGCCTTGACAGCCAAATACACTGAGGTCCTAGTTTGTTGAACGACTTTTCTCATCTACAGTTCAGCGTTTTACTATGTATTAATCAATAAGCTGTAAATGCTTAATCTTTGGCTTTTATTGTGCGGAATTACACTCAGATTGACAACACATATCTTGTTGTACATTTAACAAATGTCTTGACAGGTTAAAAAGGGACAAACTCATCCCATGCTCTTCCTGAGGCCTTGTAGAGACCTGACCTTTATCCTCAAAAGCATCTGAACATCTCATTCATTTGTTGTAGAAGAGACCTCTCAGGTGTGTTGATGTTTATTGAATGAATGTCCAGAATTTCCATTTAGCAGATTTTCATCAAAGGTCCATAAAATAACAGCTTTCTGTTTTTTTTACAGTTCAAAAAGAGGCCGAGCTCGTGTTTTCTGAGTTGGTGACAGAAAACCCTCCTGAATGAATGAGTGGGTGGGCCATGACATCAATGTGGTGGGACCGCTGCAAATCCCACCCAACGATGAATTCTGCATCTCAGAGAGCACCCACTTCTTTGGTAAGTGTACTTTGCTGTTCACAGAGAAGTAAAGCAAATAATAAGACTCTCTAATCAAAGCAAAGGGATCGCAAATCACATACTTCAGTCATCCTCAATTAACACGAGTAATAATTTAATGCAGGAATTCATTAATATACTATGAATGCCATGAATTCCTGTTACCTCTTGCTGTAGATTTACGCTGTTACTTCAAATGTATTAAAACATCAATGAATGATATTAAATTTACTGTCACCTCATTAATTCATATGAAATCATTTCCCCCCAAAATTTACAGATGAATATATAAAATCTGACTTCTTAGGGGAAAATAAATCACCCATAAAATAGGGAAGAAAAAATGTAATGATGAGGAAAGCATGATGCCGAATGTGTCTTATCCAGGCCGCAGGATTTTTTGTTTTAGTTTACTTTACTGTGTAGGTTAATCTCTTCCAATCAGCATATCTGAGCTCCATATTTTATGCAAAAACAGACATGCTCCTCTTATGGACTCATAACTGGAGTGTTGTTTATTTTTTAGGAAACATGAACATACTGGCATGAACATTTCCCTCTGTGGCTTTTTAAAAGTGACATAACAAAGCTAAACACGACAAACTTAACTGTTTTAGTTTGTCTTTTCCTCAAATGTATCTAATAAATATGCAACTGGATGGAGTCTAAACATATTTCTTTAAAGAGGAAGGTTCTAAATTGGTTTGAGGCTCTGTATTTAGACTCATCACACCTCCAAAGATGTCTGATGTGTTGCCACTCACTACTAACCCAAAAAGAAAAACAGCAAGGAAGCAAGAAAGGCACTGAAATGCAACATTTGTTAATCTAAGAGGTGATTCTACATTTAGAAGTTAGATTAAGCCAGTGGAATAAAGTGGCCTTAAATGGGACGTTAAGGACCTATTTTAAAAACACATTTGGAAGAAGATGAGAACAAACAATCGAGTTGTCAATTGTGCACGAGACAGTTTCTGTAACCTTGCCACCACACAGTAGCAGTCTGTTTGTACCCAAACCTGGGAATGACTTCATCCGTCAGCCAGCTACTTGTAATAATGTGAGGAAATGTGACTATGTGGTTAATAAGTAGCCATGGCAACCTTTGCTCCTCTTGGGATTTCTGAAGCAAGTGGCAAGAAGCGGCAGTTCTTGATTTTTTCGGGGAAGGCTTTCCAGAGAAAAGAAATAAATGGGAGATGATTCTGACTCACAGGAAGGATTGAGCTTCACTCCAGCAGAACTGTATAGGACAGAATAGGCTGCGTGTCGGGTCACATGGAGATGGCCATGGTCCGCACGCAGTCCTCAAGAGGTTAGTGTTTCTTAAATACTTGACAAGGTGAAAGTAAAGCAGAAAGAGGATCTTTGTTCATGTTTAAAGTCAAAGTCAGCCCCACTTGGATGTTTTTGAGGATGATGTAGCACACAACTCTAGAAATCAGTAATGATGGAACAGATTTGAAAGTGTTAACACACTTCCTTTCAGCTTCGATTCATGTGTCAGCCTTTATAGTGCTTAATGTCGTCTTAAAAGACAGTGTAGTCTGTGTGAGCCAGCTGTTAATCATTCATGGTATTTTGATATAATTGTGTGGGTTGCAGATCACTGCTGTCTTTATTTTAATTGGGTTCAGCAAAAGTTGAAAGTTTAAGGTTAGAATTAGTCACATGCAGCAAATTATAACTATTTTCATTTTTGTCCAGGTATTTTACCCATTCTCACAATTCTACTTCACCAATTATGTTCAGTTAAAATGTTATTAAAGCTGCATTAAAACTGATCTTGAAACCAGGGTGACTCGAGAGCCCCGTTTATGCCACACAGTTACAATGAACACACAATTTATCACCAGATCCTGTTATCCTCTCATTTATATAGAAGGTTGTTGTATTTTAGTAGCATTATCCAAACTATTGTAGTTATTCAGCACCACTGTAATAATTTTGCCTACTGTTATCATTTATTGCTGGTTGCCAGATTTTTTCAGCTTAAAGCAGCTTCTGATAAGTAATCTGTGTTCTTTGCTCCCTGACAAATAAAGTTGGATATCAGAAGTTGGACAACAGAAGAGATCAAGTAGCGAAGGAAAACTCTAATAATGAAAATGTGTCTGATCTACTTATGAAAATAAGAAATAGCTAATAAACCAGTTTATTATACTAGTGTCATAAAGCAATTTAAAAAAATCAATATCAGACACAAAGTGGGAAATTAAAAGACTTTAGCATAAAGCCATTATAGTAGGATGAAAATAAGCTGCAGCAGAAATGACTGATCTGAACGTGGCATAAAAAAGCATAGAGAGTTAATTAAAGGGACTATACCCGACTTCACGTCTGGCTAGCTTAGTTAGTCATAGCGGCAATTTTTTTTTTTAGCTTTTGTGTGACGCTTTCATAATTTGACTCCGGATCACTAAGGGAACGCTATTACTGGCTGATCGGAGTCTGGACGTTCCAAAAATTAACCCGGCAGAGAAAGAGCGTCACACCAATGCTAAAAAACTAGCCGCTTTCGCTAACTGAAATGCCCTGGACTCTTACATATGCGCAATCAATGATTCATTAATTGTAATGAAATGACCACTTGTACTACATACTATACCACGTAGAAAACCATTTTTCCTAGAAAGATTAAAATAATATCAGGTATAGTTCCTTTAAATTGTGATTTTATGGTGTATTTAGTGAGAATACACTTTTTGAAAAAGTGAGTATCCTCAGGTTCCAAGTTTTAAACAATGATTATTATTGTTATGGAGCCTTGGGCCTAAAATTTCTCAAAAACACTATTCATTTGGCAATACACTGGCAATTTTTTAAAAAACTAGGATTTTTTCTATCTCTTTTAAGAGGAAAATATGAAAGGTGTGTTCGGACACAAATTATGGCAGTGGCATATGAGATAGATGTAAAAATCCAAAGATTTATTTTGGGGGGGGGGTTATGACAAGATGCAAATCAATTACAGTATATTAATTCACGTCTGTACACTTAAGCCTAGTCAGCCATAGCTGACAGCACACTGAAAAGTCTTTGAAAAGGCTCAAATTCACTTGTAAAACCCCCTTCAGCTCCTCTGAAGTATTTCCGAGCATGCTTATAACTCAGAACGCAGGAATGAATTCAAAGGTAAACCTAGGAAAATACAGATCAGGAAGTGGAGTTCTTCAGGTTTTCGTCCCTTTTTGTGTTGCACAGTGGATCAGTTTAGCTGTTACCGATAGCAGAGTGAGACTGTGCTGCTCAGGAAGAGATGATTGGAGGTTTTAGTTCTGGAGTAAAGGCAGTCCTTATTTTCAAAGGCCACAAAAGTCTTGAAAAGATCATGGATGCGTTGAATCCAAGAAATGACAGCATATATTAAAAAATAGACCCAACTCTGTAACATGCTGCCACATTATGGCCCTCTCGCAGGGCGCACGTTGACCTGAAAATCTGATGGACTCTGTACGATTTTCGAAAAGAAAAAAGCTTTTGTTTTATGATAAGAATGTTAATGTTTGACATTTCGTGTATATTTTATGTAACAGATCATGCAAGAGAAAAAAGTGCATGCATATTTCTTACTGAGACAAATCTTTTGGGGAGCCATGGTTTATGTGGTTTATGGTTTATGGGTAATTCAGCCCACAGCAGTCCCATCTTAACCCCCTCCATGGGTCCAAACATCCTCGGGCAAGACATTGAGCCCATCAGTGTGCAGTATGTCATAGAAAACGTGCTGCAGACAATAAAAAAAGCACATATTGTAAACTGTTTTGTAGTAACTGTCAAAGGTTAAAAGGCTCCATATAAGTGTATCTCGTTCACTCTTATTGTATGTCACTGACATCTTTACAGTGTTCTGCTGTTTTAATGCTTCCCTTCGTTTTTTTCCACAGATATTCTTGCAGATCAAGGAAGTCCTCTTCTGCATGATCCTGACATCTCACACTTCACCAGCTACCCCAGCATGCAATACCCATCCATGGAGCCAAACATGTCCTCCACTCCATACTACTCCACTCAGAACTATTTCCCCCAGTACAGTGGAGACGAGTGGTATTTACACACAGGCATATATGAACTGAGGAAAGGGCCTCTGGAGGGCAGCTACGAGACCGAAATGGAAGAGGGGTCCTCTGCTGTGCCGGCTGTGTGCAAGAGAGCCCGACATATGTCACAAGCTGGACGGGTCAAAGGGGAGGAGCTGTGTGTTGTGTGTGGAGACAAGGCATCTGGATACCACTATAACGCTCTCACCTGTGAAGGATGTAAAGGTGAGAGAATAGAGCGGCGGACACACAGTAGCACAGCAGCTTGTTTGAAGCTGGGTCTGCAGAAGTTACGTATCTGTCAGTTATTTTTATGGTCTGCCTTTCAAAGTTCAAGGCTACAAGTCCAGGTTACTTTTACAGTAAATTCAGTAAACAGTGACAAAAATCCAAAGAATTTAAGATTTAGTAGTAAGAAGAAATTATGAGAGCTTCAACAAGAGAGAAATTGGCTTAATTTTTAAAAAGTGGCTTTCAGTTTAGTGAAGAATTAGAAAGGATTTCCTGAATGAAAGCTGCGACCATTAAAATATTGTATTAATGATCAGCTCTTCAATTAAATGTAAATTTGGTTCTGCTTGCATTGATAAAGCTATTCCTGAGTTTTTATCTAAACCAGACAGAGTTTGCATAGTTTAAACAGGGAGTTCCCAACGTGGTCCCCGGGCTTTGACTAAGAGGCATGTGATCAGTGCCCACACACGCCACCTATTTTAAGAAAAAAGTAAGGCTTTATGTTGTTAATGTAACTTTGGACACACTCAGAATCCAGTATTCGGGAGTCTTAAAGCATTCGCATGGTGTCAGCTCGGTGTTGGACAGGCGCCCACAGCTTTTTAGTGTTTGTGTGAATGTGGTCGTCTAGGAAAATAGGTGGGGAGCCACTGGTTTAAAGTCCATTTCCATGCAGTGTTAATACGTTGTTGTTTACTTTGGAGCTGAATAACATCTGCCCTGCAAACCAAACTTTTGCTGCTTGTCGCTTTGGACCTTTTTGGGCACAATGATAATAATATTCTCGTCATAAGATGATTATTTCTCAAACCCAAACATCTGCTGATAAATAAGATTTGAACATGAGGCAATTACGAGCTACTGAGCTGTGCAACACCAGGAAGTCTCCACTCAGACAGTTGCACTCACTCCCACTCAGCAGCAGATATTCCTCACATGGGAGGCGATTTGCTTACATGCTCTGAAGCTGCACCCAATTCCTTATCTGGGTGCTGATTTAGTAGCAGCAGTTAACAACAACTTGTTGTACACCATGTGCATTTTTCTATTGATTTGATGTTTAATTACTTTCTAAAGACAGACAGTAAATCCACGAATCATACAACACACGGCAGGTTTAACTGCCACTGGTGCCGATTGTAAGAAGACAAAAACTTCTAAATGAAACAATATCGCCGCGAGAAGAAGCACTTCCCAGCTCTTTTTTACGTTTGCCAATTATTAACCAAGTGAAAGCAGAGTTATGACTCTTAGCTGCCCCCTCCCTGCGTTTTTATGACGCTGTCTGAATTTAGTGGGATTCCTGTCAAATGGGGAATAGATATGAGAGTAATTCCACACTGCCTGGGCGGACAATGCCAGGAGTGTGGCAGGTGACCTGTACTGATACTTGACTAAGAATAGGCTCAGGTCAACCTGGTACTGCTTCCAGATTGGATTCCTTCTCAGCTTTCTGCTGCACAATGTACGAGCAACCCGAGCTCAGCCACACCAATGCATGTCATTGTGCTTAATGATGTCAGAATGTCTGCTAACAGGTCCAGAGCTATTCCGTATGCATGTTTGCAGAGTTCAGCTACATTGTGTGGACCAAACGGCCAAAATGTTTTAACCAGGATGCAGGTTAGGGTTTGGGTTAAAGTTTGTCTAAGTCCATTTTCCCAGTTGCAGCTTGGTTCAGGGCCAGAAACCTTAACATGTAAAATTATTCATTCATATCTGTTCCTTTATGCTAACGACTTGCTGGTTTAATTATTGCAGTAAAATTTAATTTGATAGCGTCATATTTCATTAAAATAAATGGTGATTATGTTGCTGCAGTTTAAACAAACAAATGATAGTCACTAATTATTATAGACAATCATTACATTGAGTTATTGTTTTGGGCAGGAAAGACCATTTTTTGTTAGAGTGGAGCTGAAGGAGTCTCTGACTGAACACAGACATTTAATCATTACATTGTGTTAAAATCTATGCAGTTTAGCAACATGAAAAACAAAGCAAAGACTAAAAGGTTGAAGAACTTGTGCAAAAATATTAAAGTACTGTTACTGCACATATAGGTAGCAACATATTGCTGTGCCTGGTAGATAATGTACTCTCTCTGAAGACAATTACAGTTATGTTGAGGTAATCTTAAAAAATCTTGAGATAGCAATATACTTGATATCCGTCTCACCTCTCTGAGGTGAGAAAGAGTGTAAAAACTTTACAGCAGTCTTCTCCATGTCTATGCTCATGTTTATGGCATGTTCTTTCCATGTTCAGGTTTCTTCAGAAGAAGTATCACAAAAAATGCTGTGTACAAATGCAAGAGTGGTGGAAACTGTGAGATGGACATGTACATGCGTAGGAAATGCCAGGAGTGTCGGCTGAGAAAGTGCAAGGAGATGGGCATGCTGGCAGAGTGTGAGTATGACTGCATGTGGACGACCACCCTCTCTCAGACGACCACAAAACAATTAGCAATAGTCAAATAGGAAATAAGGAGCTTTTACACATAATTGATGTAAATATGCACCATCAGCATGCAAACAGTGTCTAAAACGTAGAATCTTAAGTGGCTGTCGGAAGTAAGCCCTCATTCTCCATTCTGACAAGCTCTATTGAATTGAACTGGGAGATTATCTGTCACTTATGACAGACACAATACAAAAGACTCAGCTTTTGTTACCCATCCCAGAATAGAATCAGTCAAACAGAAAGCTCAACTCAGAAAAAATGAAACCTTTCAATGTGGATGCTGTTGTTTAAAGGAATTTACTAGATGGATTTTAGCATTAAGTTAGCAAACACCACTGCCTCTTTCTCAAACCCTGAGCAGACGTCAGTGTGAGAACAAAGCCTGCGAATATGATCGTGTACTTCGTCTGAAGATAGTTATGGGGTCTATTAAAAGCTGCCAGGATAAAAGAGCAGGAGGACAAACTGCACTCCTGTTGCTCATAAATTGTGCATGGAACTGTGATGAATATTGCAGGGTGGAAGGCACCGGCGATACTATCCGCTGCTGCAACAAGAGCTCAACAGTTTGGGCTGTTGTAAGTCATAGTATGAAAAACAGCCAATTTAACAGAGGTTGATTTCTTAGTTTTTTTTATTTCTTATTGCTGCTTATTGTTCTGTCAAGTCAAAATCTTTGGACTATTTGTTTAATCTGTTTAAGTGAGCTAGAAAAATAAAAAAACAGTGTAAATGAAGATATAATTTTATAATTATATTAAACATCATATTAGTAATTAACTGAATAATGAAGGAAAATAAAAGACTGAGGATTTGTTGTACTGTATACATACTAAGTCAAATATTCGACATTGTGCAGGTTCAGGTGTATGTTGTGGGAAAATGTCAATCACACAGGAAAGCAAAGGTACAATCAAGATTTAAATGGAGTTTCTGATTTCTTTTGCTGCTGGATTTATGGCCTGTTAGGTATTTACCACAGAAAGTAAAGTCTTCTTTGCTGCTGACAGGCCTGCTGACAGAGATCCAGTGTAAATCCAAACGCCTGCGCAAGAACACCAAGGCCTCTCCGGGGCGGTCGACAGGAAACGAGACTGAGGGCCCAGACAGCGCCGACAACAAACAGGTTACTTCAACTACCAAACTGTCAAAGGTAAACACACCACATCATCATAGTAGACACACTGCACCATCACTTTAATAATGTGCTGTTTTGAATCTCCTTTTAAATCCAGGAAAAGGTCGAAATCACAGAAGAGCAGCAGACACTCATGAGGCTAATTGTAGAAGCTTACAACAGACATCAACTTCCTCAAGATGTTGCCAAAAAACTGGTATTTTATTCCTTTTTTTCAGCCCAGCAATAAAATATTGACACTGAATGAGCAGACATTTGCAGCTGATTGAAACTAAAGTTCATAAATAAAGTTTGGATCACTATGTTGAGGTTACTTTATTGCTTTGCTTTAAAGCTGGTGGAGTTTTTGCAGCTTGTTTTGGCTTTTCTCAAAAGAAAGAACCAGTTTTAATCCTTCTAATCAATTTTCTTTTCTTTCCCCAGCTACAAGATCAGTACAGCAAAGAAGAAAATTTTCTCCTCTTGACAGAAATTGCAACAAGTCAAGTTCAAGTACTGGTGGAGTTTACAAAAAATATCCCAGGTATTGCTTCAGGAGACACTTTAGAGTTTTATCTCTCATCGACAGACACAGCTCACACTGGAAGCGCAATTAAACACATAAGCTGCACTGCTTCTTGTCGTTATCAGAGATATTCTCCCTCTGCAGGCTTTTTGTCTCTGGATCACGAAGATCAGATCGCTCTGCTGAAGGGTTCGGCCGTCGAAGCCATGTTTTTGCGTTCAGCTCAGGTTTTCAGCAGAAAGATGCCCAACGGACAAACAGAAGTTTTAGAAGAGAGGATACGTAAGAGTGGTGAGTCCACCTGGAAATGTACGTTGTTGTACTTTCTAATCATAACAGCATCTGTAAAGATAAATAAATGCAACCTTTCATTATGACAACATCAACTTCATGCTGTAGAAGCCAAGCCTGGTCAGATCCTCCTTTAATATTTGATCCGTCTGATGCAGCAGAGATGTGTGCTGACCTACTGATCTCTGGCTGGTGTAGGTTACACATGCACACACACACCCTCGCTGGGTACAGTTTCACCCTGCTTAGGTATTTGGGGGTGTGTGCTTCCTTGCAGATGAAGGAGAACAAACTGAAATTCACACAAAGTTATGCTGCCTCCATGAAATTTTGCACATATAAATTTATTTTCATATCATGTGTCATTATGTCAACCAGTAAGACCGCAGCGGTGATGGAAGGAGTCTGTTTATGTGTGTGTTTGTGTCACTGGGTACCTCAGTGCTGCTCTGGTGTGAATGGTGAGGATAAGAGATATTTACAATAAAGGCCAGTCTGGGAGAATAAGGCAGCAAAGCTGTCTGAAGAGACCATTGTTTCTTATCTAAACATCAAGAATGCTTTTGTGCTCCTCGCTCCCCCTGAGCCCCGCTGGCATTTCTGAAAGCTTGGTGATGTGTCCAAGCAGACAGACTCTCTCTGCTAGTTTGAAGAGCATCAAAAGTAGGAGGTGCTCCAAACATGCAACAGAAAGCTGAGTATAAACATTTAAATCCCAAAAACAGATGTTTGAAGAATTCATTCTTCATTATAGACGATCCCTGTTTTTTTTTATTAAGAGAGAGAAGGTGATATTTGTTCCTTCTGTGCTGACAGATTCTGCAGCTTTGTTCAAGGTAAAAAGATAAATGAGGTCTATCCCCTGCAGTGCAGCTACAATGTTTTAAATTATGTAAGCATATAACAAGAAAATGTAATCGCGACTGAGATCAACTCTTATGCAGATAAAGCCTCAGTGATTTACAACCCTTCAGATAGCAAAAGCAAAAATAGTAAAAATATGGATAAAAAGTCATATTGTATCCAAACATCCATGACTTCAGAACCCTTTATTTCTACTTAATTTAGTGTTTAATCCCCAACTCTCTCTATAAATTCAAGCAAAACAACACTCAGACTATGGATCCAGATTGCTCCCTTTAGATTTATTAGAAGGGGTAAAGATCTAGGCTCTAAGAATAAATTAATCTGAATTTCTAATCAAACTTGATTTTTAAATGATGGAATCAAGGTTGTAAAGCCGCGTTTACTAATACCAACTAAAATCAAACAAGGTGTAATCAATAAATCAACCCAAACTGATAACAGGTAAAGAAGACGGGAAACTTAAACTTTGTGTGGACAACCAAAAAGTAAAAAAGGGACATACAGTTTTGCGTCACACTCATCTTGAATCTCCCTCATCAAACCAAAATGATCAAGTCATTTTAAAAGTTAATCTCCTCAAGTATGCTTTTCAATTGAATACTGTCTAAGTCTTAAAAATCTTTTAAAGTCATCTGTAGAAAACATTCTGTGTGTTGCATAAATGAGATTTAGAACAGAAGGACTTTTGTCAAATGATGCAGATTACATTTAAAAGTTTTGGTGTTATGTAGTGAAATAATAATGTTTAATATTTTATTAATTTAATTTAATTTAATCTCTTATCATTTTATTTTATTTAATTTCATTTCATTTTGTACAGGCATATCAGAAGAATTCATCAAACCCTTGTTCAACTTTTACAAAACTGTCGGCGAGCTCCACATGGTGCCGGAAGAACAGGCTCTCCTTACGGCCATAACGATCCTGACACCTGGTGCGTTTGTGTACACATATTGATCCAGTGGTTTCTCTGTTCAGTCTTAATTTGAAGTGTTTCCTGAATCCAATATCTACAATCCTTAGTACCGCACGAGGTTACATAACCCCAGTCTGCTTCATCCCCGTCCAGATCGGCCTTATGTGAAGGATCAGCAAGCTGTTGAGAGACTGCAGGAGCCCATGGTGGATGTACTGAGGAAGCTGTGCACCCTGCAGCATCCTCAGGAGCCGCAGTATTTCGCCCGCCTCCTGGGTCGTCTGACAGAGCTGAGGACACTCAACCACTACCACGCAGAGATGCTCACATCCTGGAGAGTGGACGACCACAAATTCACCCCACTGCTCTGTGAGATTTGGGACGTGCAGTGACACACGATGAGGAGCGAGAAATGGCGGGGCGGGATGGTGAGGCGAACAGACGACATCATGAACCAACTGCAGTGTGTGTTTATACTGGAGGATATGAGGATAATTAGATCCTCCCCAACCTGTTTACTTCTGTACTGCTTAACGTAATGAAAAGGCTGAAGTATTATTTGTGTATATATATTCGTACGTATGAGCTATTTTCATGGTTCATACAAGCTAAATTACTAATTTTAGCAGGTTTTTGTCATCTGTTCAGAAGTTAGGATTTATAGTTTTTGTCTGTATTGTGGTTTTATCATGTGAAGCAAATTAATTAGTAAAACACTGGAACCGGTCAAAGACAAGAAGTGTAAGATTTGGATCAGAGAGCTTTTTGATGGTTTCGTGAATATTTTTGTGTATAATTTGGAATTTATGTCTGCCTCTATAATTAACAAGGTCTTCAGGAAGAGGGTTTACATGGCAACATTTCTATTACAAAGAGAATACAGTTATAGTTGAAGCTCAATGAAAAAAGTCAAAGATTTAATAATCAATTACAAACATGGACTAGACATAAACTATAATTATGCGACTTTTTCCGTAATATGCAGCTGCGACCAACCAGGGTTTAGATTAAGAACACATGATTGTCCTGCAGGACATCAGTATTTGGACCTTTGGGCTGTGTTGTGGTCTGGAGTAGCCTCCTGGATTTGGTTTGCTTCCCACAGACCCCATCAGATTGTTATCTGTGGAGTTTGGAGATCAGGTGAACGCCCACTGTTGTCCTTCTACAGAAATTCCTGAACGCCTGAGCAGTGTTACTCACTTTACCTGCAGATGGTTTTAATTTTAGGCTGATCATATTCACTCTTTTCTCCTATGATTGTTTTAACTTGTCTCTATACTATGTCTGTTATTGCAAAACACTTAATATGTACTTTTGCTTTGAGAAAAAATTGAATCAATCACCACTTCCTCCAAAATTCATGAATATATTTCACCCTGTATACAAAATAATTTGTTTAAAAAAAGAACATTCAGACCTCAAACTTATAAAATGATGTATTTGTGCTGCAGACTGAAATATGCAACAGTTTGACCGTCACATCCAAACACACTTACCGTAACACATGCAATGAGTGAGTCTACCATGCAGCATGTGGGATATGGTCTGGCTTTAGTGCATTTTACAGCAAGAATTAACAGATCCAAAATGTTTTTTATTGTTTTGCAGTCATAAACACAGAACTGAGACAGGAGTTAAACATGAAAAATAAACTAACCATGATGAAACATGTCTGGAATATGTAATCTTACAATGTATAACTTGCAACAATAGATCATTTACTTAGTATATCTTAATATATCTTATTTATGCTTGCAATTTAAATTCTGAGAACAAAAATGCCTCAATCAAAGGACCAGGACTGTGTTTTTGCATTTTTAAGCCAATTTTCAAATAGCCAATAAAGAATATTTAACAGTTTTGCATAATTATTAATGTAATTTATTGCATTGTTTTCTTTATTTCTCTTTTTTCTTTGACTTTATGTTTTCTTATATCATGTTGTAGCTGAAGTCAGTTCAGTGAGTTATAAGCATACTTTTTTATACATGTAAAAAGTAACAAAGTCCAACATCCACACTTCTTCTGTTGCTTATCCACATTATCTTCACATTATCTTATTATCCACATAAGATGTAAGACACATATTTTTTATATGAAAGCATATAAACAGGTTTTATGAAGTCATCAGAGATAATCACATAATATAACACTTTGTAATATACTACAATTAAAGATTATAAACAATTGTGGATGTGTATTTTAAGAAGGAAACGACATTAACTGTGTGATGAGCACTGACTTAGCTACTTTACAAGTTTACTTTTTTACTTACTTCAACATTATATTATGAAGAAATATGAACTTTTTAATTTGTTCATCTCAGTAAATGTTTTTATTTTTTTCACTAATTTTAACAAAACATTAAAAGAGATCTTTCTAGTAAAAAAAAAAAAGTTCTATACATAACATGACATCTACCTAGGTCTTTACAACATTTACATAGTTACTCTCACCATGCAATAGTTATTTTTGTATGTAAAAAAAAGCAACATTTTAATGCTCCTAAGTACAAACAACGGAAAAAATTAACAAATTTGTAAAGCAAAAGAGCACATTTCCAGACCTTTCTTTTCCATTATGTTTTTGTGACGTTTGGAAGCTGGTTGCACTTTGAGACCAAAAAGCGCCTCTTCTGCTGGTTAGTGTTTATGATTGTGCGACAGCACCATCTTCTGGCGTAACAGGCAACAAATGTAACCCCTGAAAGCACGTAGTAGGCTACAGTAAGAAAACAGTTAAGAAGCAAAGAAAGCAGTTAAAGCACTAACAAATCACTGATCACAGATCTGAAACTCTCTGACTCCTTCACTTTTACATCACTTGCAGCTTCACTATAAAACCTGATATTTTCTAAAGACACCATGGTGGTAAAAGACGTTTATAGCTGATCGTTGGAGAGCGTTTCTACTCCTGGATAAACTAGGAAGCCAGAAAACGTGGTGTACCTCCCCTGGTTGCTATAAACCGCATAACGCTCATCCTGCTGACTATACAGCCACACTCTGTCGCCCCTGCGGAGCAACAGCAGCAAGCTCTGACTCTGCATCTCCCGTCTCTTTGATGTATCCTCATCGAACACCATCGCCTGCACCTCTCCGTTCCCGGTCATCAGTTTCACAGAAACAGCCTTGCGGGGGTGTTTCCCCACGGTGAATGCAAAGAAGTAGGCCCCGGGGAAGTGGCATGTGAACAAGCCGGTGGTTTTGTTGAAATGGCCCCCGATGTTGACATATTCCACATCAAAGGTCAGCGGTGGCTTGTCCTGGTGCCTGCTGCTCTGACCTATGTGTGTGGATGTTCGTGCCACGGAGAAGGCCGACTGTGGCTGCTCCATCGCTCGATCTTTGGCCCTGAGGTCGTGAGGTGGGCAGCTGGGGTAGGACAGCTCTGGTGGGGAGAGGTGGTTGCTGATATAGCTGACCGGCTGGATGTCAGGATAAACAAGGTAACCAGAGAAGGTGATGTAAGGGCCGGCATTACTGTACAAGGCAAACTGGGGATTCTGCTGTAAAAGCAGCCACACCGTGTCCATCTCCTTCAAACTGACCATTACACTTTGGCTTTGAACCTTCCTCCCTGTCTTGCGGTAGTCATCGAAAGCTATAGCCTGCACCTCCTCCCCATTCTTCACCAGTATGACAGAGAGAAGTTTCTTTGGAAATTTTCCCACAGAGAAGGAGAAATAATAAGCCCCAGGGATGCGGCAGCGGAAGCGGCCGCTGTCTGGGTTGAAGTCCCCTCCGATGTTGACCATGAGCTTGTTGAAAGTCACTGCGTTCTGCTTGCCTCCCACCACACTGTTGGTCCGCGTGGCGGAGAAAGCAGAGCGTGAGCCTGCTGTGACAAGAGGGACGTGAAGGGATGAGACTGTTCCTGTGTGGAGAATTATGACCACTAAACACATCAGGTGGCAAAATGAGCTCAGAGGAGCTAAAAAACAAACAAACAAAAAGAGGCAGAGAGGAAAAAAGTTAAATTACTTTTTGATAAAATAAACAGTAAAAAAAGTTGAGTGAATGAGATGCTTGATGTTCCCCCGAATGAGGTTTTAAACTCCCAGAGAGGTCATGCACTTTGGGAATGCATTCCTCCCTCCCCTGCCAAATAGGTTAACAAAACCCACATCAATATTTTTACCGCTCACAAAATATCATATTAAATTTGACTGTTTGATGAGAAGAAAGTCAAAACTGAGATCTTTGTGTAAGAAGCTATGCAGAACGTGTTACAAACTTTAAGAACCAGGCAAGCTGCTGGCCATATTAAAGTAGTGATCTACAACTTTTGTAATTCTATATTCGACTTGCAGAAAAGATGAGTACCCATCATGTTATCTAAATATCTTTGAACACAAATAAGGGTATTTAAGTCAGATTAAATGGAGAAAAGCCTGCAACAGAAAGTTTTCATTCATATATGTAAGCCTGTAAATGTTCATATGTAAATGACCAATAAGCTGAGTTAATAAGAAAAACAAATATACCAATCACAAGGAATCACCTCAGTATTATTGTACAGCACGATGACTGGCAGGATCAAAGCAGAACAGACTTCCAGTGGACTGAATTGTGTGCATCAGACATAGCTTATCACACAGAGTAATTCCTCTATATGAAATACAAGTTGATAAGGAAGTCTGGCTACACTCTGTTGACATAAAATCATGCACTCGGTGTGAGCAGCAGCCCCTGTAATGTGGCTGATGGGTCTGTTCTCCCTGTGCACTGACAGAAGGGAGTAGATTAGGTGCTGGTTCATCTGTTCCTCTGTGTGTTGAACAATGGAAAATTTCAGAGGGGTTGGAGTGGTGGGGCATGACAGGACAGAGCGCCAAAAGACATTGAAAAATATGAGCAAGTCAAAGTTTGAAGTGTGGCTTAATGAACAAGGAGTCAGTCATCATACCTGTGGAAATTCAAGCTTTTTAAAAATATTTTCCACACATTGTTTACATTTACTTAATCATCATATAAGAGCAGCACCTTCAAACAGAAAATCATTATAAATGAATTAATTCACAATGCTTGCTTGCATGGGAAAATACTACGAATTAAAGGTTAGATCCGCATGTAAATCTTCCATCATCCTAACTAAATAAGCGGAAACTTTAGACCGGTACAGTAAAGGCTACAGACACAAGTAATTGCAGGCTCATGTTTTAAACCTGCTGGCTTCCCCTGTAATATGGCTATTTTACAGGAGCCTAATGACAGATATTCAGCCTTCAGGTGTGCTAGAAAAGTTGAGGCTAAGAACAGAAAAAAACTTAATAGTCTGATGATACTCTTTCTGTAAGGCTGAAAACCCATTTTACAAAGTCACATTTTACTACTCAAATCAACTAAGAGCGAAACATTTAACTCTTTGGAGAAGAATTCACATTTGTGCAGCAGAGGTGTCAAATAAAGTTAAACACAATGACAAAAAAATCATACATTTATGACAAAATGTGAGAATATTTCAGAAGAATCAAACATAAATGCCCGGCTACAAACAATTTACATCAAACACAAGTACATTAATGAACTAAAGTTAACCAGACACACACAATAAAAATCAAAAACCCACCTGATGAGCTTAGTCGGAGCAAAAATTTCATGATGGATTTTTTTTCCTGCTCAGATCTTTGAATAAAGTTTCTGTGCATTCGCAGAGCTGCTAATGCAACAGGTCTGACACCCAAAGGAACAAAGCTTTTTTTTTCCATACAGGAATGAGGAGAGGAGGAGCTCCACTCGCTCCCCACCTCTCCACACCCTCCAAAAATCTATTCTGCCTGTAAAAAAGTGAATATAGACCTGCTCCAGAAGCCTGATTGGCCCTAAGAGGTGTTTAGTCTTACTCATGCAATGTTTTGTCTGAAAGAAGCAAAAAAAGATGAAGCAAACTCCAAGAACTTCTAAAAAATGTTGCGTAATAGCCAACAAGTGCAGCTGGAAAATGAATTAAATTTATATAAAAAGCTGTCATATTCATAGTAAAAGTGTTGCTGCACCTACTACTTGGTGTACTAGTTTGATTATTTCCTTGTTGTAAAAATGCTTCTTGGTAATGTATCGTATACAATAGGAAAGCCCGTATTTCATTTTAAATTGTTCCACATTTGTAAGGAAAATGCATTTGTGGGATGAGCAGCAAAGTAGAGAGTGGGGGTTACGTATATACAAACTGGGCTGATTGGAATACACAGTAGGGTTCAGGCATAGCAGAGGACCAAATATTGGCTAACTATTTTATGAGAACTAATTTTATATAGAGAAATGTCTCTGCCATCCTACTCAGAAATTATTCTTAATATGGCAATAAACATGTCATCTGGAGAAATTTCCATAGAGATATCACTCAAAAGAGGTAAATAGGAAGGAAAATACGTTCTAATGTGTTGTTTTGTGATTGTATTATAGTGATTTTATTATTTTCCCTTTTTGAGAGTAAGAATAGCTTACCCTAGTTTCTTTTTATGTATTTTTTTCATTTTAAAACAAAAAATATTTATTTTCTAACACTCCCATACCAACAGAAAATTCAATCCAATGACCAAAACATACACTGACCAAAAAGAATTCTTATGTTTTGATATAAAACCAATACTTTATTTAGTCAATCCTTTTCTGCACAGTTCAAATATGTCAGGGGAAAAGTTTCTCTGCAATTAATTAACGAAAACACATCGGTTTATTCTCGATTTGCTGCTCTGCATTTGGTAGGCTGTTCCAGAAGATTATGTAAATTGATTTGATTTAGATGTTTATTGTTTTTCTTCAGGTGTATTCCCTTTCTTTTCTTGTTGTAGGACTAGACAACTTTCAGAAAAATAAGTTTATCTCTTGTCTCACGTACTAAATAAAAAGCCCAAAAACGTATATTTTTGTAAATATAAATAAATATATTTTAAATGTAGAATATTTTACAGGTGTTTAAGCAAAACTGTGCCCATTTGTTCCTTTTAAACAAATATTTTCTTGTGATATCTGCTTTTAAAAGTGAACAAAATGGGGGGAAATGCGCTAACTGCGACGCTCGTGCCCCTCTATACAATTTCATGACGTAGGGAACCCGGAAGACGTGTGTTTGCTGTCAATGCCAACGGCGGAGAGAAGGCATCAAGAGCTAAAAGCCCGCATTTAAGACAAAATGGCAGGACTTCCCCGCAGAATCATTAAGGTAATATTTTACCGTTTCCGTCAGCAGCACAGCTTTTCTGTAACTGTTTGAACCTCTGTAATCCTCGGGGTTTCGACTCTTCAGACTCTCCCGGTACGACCGGTGAACAGTTTTGTGCGCTAACGTTAGCATCCAGCTGGCTAACGTTAGTTTAGTAAAGTAACTTCCGTTTCTTTCCTGTGCCCACATACACCAAGAAACATGTTAGAAATACACCACTCTACTAGCAAGAATGCGGATAAGTGTCCTGCCATCTCGGCTCATTCATGAATATACGTTTTAAGCCAAAATGTTTTCAGAAAGTTGATTCTGATTATGACAGAACAGCTGTGCAACCCAGCTAACTATGCTAGCCCTGACTAGTTATTGTAGCTTTGATTTTGACTAATGATAAAGGAACTCAGGCTAAAAAGTCTGCAGGTAACTCTGATATCTCCAGTTTTTTCTTCTTACTGTGCATAAACTTGTAATTAGATGCCTCATGCAGACTATGTCATGCACTATTCCAGTTTGCCTTGTATTTTCCAGTAGCTGGTGGGAGGTTTAACATTTTAGCAAAGAGTAGGGGCTACATGATCTAATAAGATAAGATGGCTAAAGTATCAACACTTATTTAAAATTCCCTTTCAATGGAGACCTTTGCTGCATTGCCACTGACCTGACTGTGGTATTCCAGCTATCAGAAGTCTATTCTTAGAAACAAGGGAAGGTTTGGTCGACATCCTAAAGATAATTTCCATAGACATGCCCCGGCTTGTAGGAATTTATACATTGTAATTTAAGGGGTAGCTTCAGTTTGGTAGATGACAGTGCTTTTTTCCCCACCATCAGAGGAGTTATCTATTTTTGGAACCACTCAATCACCAATTATAAGCACATTTTCCTTTATGTAACGCTTAATCTTAAAGGCAAATGCATATTCTTAATATCTAAATCATATCTTTGTGTAATTTTTGTGTGGGTTTCTCAGGTAGCTATTTACTTAGCACATTTGGATGTGTAATTTAAGAATAGAAAGTTAATCAATCTGCGTAAAAGCCTGCATTAGAGAACTTTCACAAATGTATCAATAATGTAATAAAGCTTGGCTTAACTATACCTTGTCAGCACATTCTGGCTTATTTCGTCTTGATGCCAAGACCAGGGTGAATCCAGCTGTGGTCCACAATGGATGCACACCTGCAGGTTTTGGATGTCTCCTTGATCCAGTGCATCTGATTCAAATTAAATGGCTCTCCTCAACAGCTTGTTGTCAAATTCTGCCCAAAACATGTTGACCCATCAATTTGATTCCGGTGTGCTCCAGCAGGAAACATCCAAAACCTGCATGACAGCATCCCTTAAGGACTGAATGAACACCCATGGACTAAGTGAAACCAGGTGTAAGTAATTTTATTAAATGAACGGTCAATGAGTCTTTAAAAGACTGTAAAGGAGTTTGGTAGATGACGGTGCTTTTTTTTCCACCATCAGAGGAGATCAGAGTTGAACTGACATGAAAATTGCAAGTCTCATGGAATTTGAAGTGAGCAGCAAAAATAATGGAGGCTTGTGAGATTTAAAGCCATTATTATGCAGAAAAAATGTAAATATGACTGCAATGATAAGTGAGAAATGATGTGATGCCAATTTTTAGACCTCTTATTTTCCAGTGTTCACACAGAACAAATATGACATCAAAGGGATGGTCAGTGCATGGCTTTTTTTCAGTGTGTAGCATATCCCAACCCATGTAAATCAGTAGCACTCAACCATTTGTGCAGGTAGCTGTCTAAAAAAAAGCCAGAGAGTGAGACGTGTCCAGAAAACATCCTTTCATTATGTAAAACTCTTCCCAGTGTGAGTGATTAATCATCATATAAAATGGATATGCAGTTTGTAAAGGGAGAAATGTGTCTCTGTGAACCTAAAATTATCCACTGACTTCACTGAAAACTACCTTGCAACCACTGAATCTGGTGTTTAGCTTAGTTTGCAGCATGCAAAGTGCACAGAATAGATCTCAGTAGAAATGTATGTGCCACTGCTTCTGTGAAACCAAATTGTTTCAGCCAGTAAAACTAGAACAATCCCAGCTTAATCTGCAATCTAGGTTTCTATTGAAGCAGCAGTTTTGAATCCAGAGTTGTCTCGGTGGGTGGTGACTCTGCAAACACTGATATTTTAATGCCTGGTTGCAGAATTATCTATGCTTAGTACACACATAATGTTAAACTATTTGGCTTGTCAAATGTTGGTTGTTCCTAAGAACATAACTTAATACACTCTTAATCTGTAAGTCTTGTTAAAGTGGGTCAAAACTCATAAAACAGGCCATTGTTTGCATTTGCACCTCAGCTATTAGTTGATTTTTCTATATACCTTTTGCTTCCATTAAACTTTTCAGGTTTAAGATTTTCAGCACTATAACTTGGTCCGTTTATCCTTGTATTTTGGTAAGATTTAATGAATAAAAGCTTGAGCAGTTAGCAGTGAGTAACAGAGGTTTTACAGGTGTTTGAGGAAGCAGACCGCAGCCTTGAGTCGGTGGGAAAAGGTGGGAATAACAGTACTTAGTGGGCAGAGCCCTTGAGCCCTCAGAGCGTGTGACTGGGACTGGGAGCCCCTCTCCTGTCTGTGTTTTCACTGCACGGTTTTGTCTGTGGGTTATCTGAAACATTTCAGGAATCTCACTCCCAGTCGCATTGAGGAAGCGAGTGTCAGAAACCAGAATGGCTGGTGTTCAGCAAATTTATTTATTGACATTTTTACACATAGGTTTTATTGTTTTATTGTCAGGTGCACACTTCAAACATCCAACCTGGAATTTAAGGTTTTAGATGATCAAAATGACCTCATGAAACAAGATAATGGCATTCATATTGACCTCTGCTGCTTCATTTATACCACAGTTCATATTATTTACCCATCATTGTTTCTAATATTGTCATTTCACTCTTGTCGGAAGCTGGGACTAGCTTTGCTGCAGTGGCTCGATGATGAAGTAAGCGTTTGTCTCCCGTGGTGCGCAGGCTGAGTCAGTGTCACCTCTAAAAGATAGTTGCATAGCACAGTCTTCGGACTTGCAGAGGTGAGCCACCGTTGCAGGGAAAACCACCCTCCCCGTGTGTTCAGATGACAAGTAAAGTGGCTTGTCTTACATGTCAGATGTACAGTTCTACACACTGTGGTTGTTGTCCATTTAATTAGTCCAATAAACTGATGGTATTTAGTTATGAACAGCTGGTCATTTGTCAAATTACTCCACTGCTGCTCTGTGTGTGTCTGCTTGGAAGTATGACTGCAGCAGCCTCCACTTGTCATGTTGAAAGTGATGCATATATTATTAGGTCCAGCTTGGCAGGAAGGCAGTAGAAGGTGTAAGTCATAGGTGAATGGGAAGCTGTGCTGGTGTGAGGGGTTAATGATAATGTTGCTAATAAAACTCTCACATGATTTTGATTAATAAAGCTTTACCTTAAAAAAGGTCATAACAACATATCACAAAAGAATATTTTTAATGCCACTGCAGTTTGCAGCTGGCTGTAAAACTGCGTACAAGTTTGTTTGCAGCACTCCTTGCACTTTTATCATTGTCTGCAGTCCCTGATGGAGATTATTGTTATAAATAACTCCAAGTTTAGAAACAGATTTTATATTTCTGCTTGTCCTCATCACACTATGGATTATTTTTTCTCTTTTTCTCTGTCATTGCTTGTAAGATTTTGACTGTCACAGGTTCTTGTTACTTGATGAATTTTGTCAATGTCCAAAAAAGATGAGTTAAATTATTCAAGTTCATTGTAGAAATACACAAACACATGTCATCCTTTAAAGATCAAGCTCATGAAACACCTTTTATGCACTTGTCTGTGACAAGATGGTCTATATAATGTATTTCAGTGTGCAAAATGCTCACAATTGTCTTCAAATTTGAACGATGCAATTAGGTTTGGTTGGCATTCTGAGTGCTGTGTCATGTATGTTGTATGACAAGCGGTCTGCATTGGATCTCTTCTTTAAAAATTTATATGGAGGTTTTTGTTCTGTACCGACAGTAACTCTTCTGTCTCGCTCTTATTAAACTACTGTTGCTGTTAATTATGTCAACAGCTCAGATTATAGCTTTTCAGATAAAACACTTGGGCTTATAAAAAGATGTTTTTCTTTGTTTTTTTTAACCAGGAAACCCAGCGCTTGCTTGCAGAGCCTGTGCCAGGCATCAAGGCCGAACCAGATGAAGCCAATGCCCGCTACTTTCATGTAGTCATTGCTGGACCTCAGGACTCGCCTTTCGAAGGAGGGACATTTAAACTTGAACTCTTTTTACCCGAGGAATATCCCATGGCAGCTCCTAAAGTACGTTTCATGACCAAAATATATCATCCCAATGTGGACAAGCTGGGAAGAATATGTCTGGATATTTTGAAAGGTAATCAGATCTTGTTGGGGCCATTATTTTTTGATGTTCTTGATTTTCTTTAATCGAAAAGCATTTTATCTTTTGATTTCTTAAAATAGCATCTGGGAGATATTTTTAGTTTTTATAGTCACTTAGCACAAGTTCTGTCTATGGTGTGTTTCATGGGGCCTGTATGTATAGCTTTGATGTTTAATCAGTGAACAGAAAGTGGACCCCCCCCCACACACACTTTTCAATGTCTTACATTCTGTTGTCTCTTGTTTTTCTTTGTCCCCTTGGATCTTTTTTAATGTATGTGCATTTATTTCAGTTTATTTATTTATGTTTTTACAGATAAATGGTCACCAGCTCTGCAGATTCGCACAGTGCTGCTCTCTATCCAGGCTTTACTAAGCGCCCCCAATCCTGACGATCCTCTAGCAAATGATGTTGCAGAGAAGTGGAAGTCCAGTGAAGCTGAAGCCATAGAAACAGGTGAGAGTGGGGATCTTGCCCAATGTGGTAATCAGAGACTTTTTACCTAAAAAATACTTTCGTAAATATGATATATATTGCTGAGGGTAAAGTCACAATACAATATTTTGTTTGGGCGACCTTTAGTGTTGCAGCCTGCATTTAATTCCAATGGAAGAGGCAATCTGTTTGCTTGGTTAAATTCAGGTGGTTATTGTTTGTCCAGGTGATGTGTTTAGACACGTTGTCTGTGATTTTTAGCTTTTTGGTAAATGTGTTCAAGCTAGTTATTTGTTGAAACTGTGGAATACCTGTATCATGATGGGGAAGCTCGAAGCAGTTTGATGTGATTCATGCGGCATCTTTTGTAAGACTGAGGGAATTTGACAGAATGGACAGGAGATATGCAGGTGCCAGATGTGCATGGTTACGAAACAGAAAAACTGGACAACTTGTGCTAGAGCACCACCGTTAGGATCTGGATCATTTTCACTATAATAGATTATAATCCCACATTTCTCCGTGCAGTACATACTCTTTTTTTACCAAGGGTCTATATTTCTTGATGAAATTAAATATTTAGCTTTTAATTATTTGCAATACCACATGATAAAATGTTTTATGTCTAAAAAAACTCATCTAAACTCTGATTCATATTAATACCAATGCCCGTGTTTGTTTTTTTGATCCCTACAGCCAAGAAATGGACCAGGCTTTATGCTGGAAAAAGTGAAATATAAAGCACTCAAACAGACGGAGACACAAGTGAAAGTCAAGTGTGTAAACACAACTCATATGCTGCCAAGACCACCTCCTGCTTCATTTGCATTTTAAGGACACAGTCTTT
>JAVQJG010144722.1:0-11880 GCA_036024015.1 Craterocephalus amniculus
ATATAATATAATATAATATAATATAATATAATATAATATAATATAATATAATATAATATAATATAATATAATATAATATAATATAATATAATATATCCTGTTTACATTACAAACAGTGCAGGGATTTGGCGCCATCTTTGCTAGGCGGCGGGGCGTATTACGTCATCACGCTCACTCTGCTCCGGCGCATTTGCCCAGGCAAATCACCGTATATTCAAAAAACAAAAACTCAAGTCGAACACCCTTTACAGCAGTGTAGGTATACAAGTTCCGCCTTGTGGTGCATAGATATATAATAACACGAGCCTACGACGTTTGTAAGGTAAGCATAATTCTGTTTTCAACTCCAAAACCTACCTTTTGGTTGAACGCCTTGCTAGCCTGCTAATATTGAAAACTCCTGCTTTTACCTGTTGAGATGTGCGGAAGAACCGCGTGCACTCTTGCTCCCGACGAGGTGAGTCGAGCTTGCTCGTACAGAAACCGGGGAGGCCAGAGGAGACAGCCCCGCTGGAGGGATGGAGACATGGACAAATACCGACCTTCCTACAACAAGAGCCCCCAATCCATGAGCCCGGTGCTGCTGTCACAGAGACATTTTGACAAGGTGATCTGTGTTAATTTAAAATTTTTATGCTTTACCCCAGTTAAAACGCAAATTCACACATTTTAGTTATTCGGTGCGTGAGGGGAGTTAGTTATGGGGCTGAAAAATGCAGGTTTGCAATCTCTTAAGTGGTGACATTATTGCAGTTTATCATTTATTTTCTTTACTGGAATGTTGATTGATTTCATGCAAGTTTTAGTAAGACATAAAACACAATAAATACCATTTACTAACGGTATAAAAACAAGATAGTCATGGTATTCCTTGTGTGTGCTTCAGACTGCACCTGTGGATGAATGTGTGCTGACCTCCATGCGTTGGGGTCTCATACCCTCCTGGTTCAAGGAAAATGATCCAAACAAGATGCAGTACAATACCAGCAATTGCCGCAGTGAGAATATTCTACAGAAAAAGTCATACAAGGTGCAGAAAGTTGTAAATAGCCATGATGTCTTTACTGTGCATCTGGTTTTGCTGTGTTTTTGGGGCTGTCTTGTGAAGTTGTGATCTCTCGGTAGGATCCCATGCTGAAGGGACAGCGCTGTGTGATCCTTGCAGATGGTTTCTATGAATGGCAGAGAACAGAAAAACAGAAGCAGCCTTTCTTCATCTACTTCCCTCAGAGCCGGGAGAAAAAAGAGGGCCAGGATGACTTTCTGACTCCAGCTAGCAATAAGACGGTGCGCCCTCCAGGAGAAACCTCCCCTGGTTTTTCAAAGATTTATGCTTTTCTTTCATCTAACAAACAAAAACAAAGTATAAGAGTAGGGAGAATGCAGATATGAATGAATCTCACATTGCTGATGTGCAGGTCAGCCTGTTTTTCTCTTTTTTTTAAATTCAAAATTGAATATGAACTTAACAAACTCTATTTTAGACATTGGAAAAAATTAAATAGAAAATACTTTTTTTTCAAATGAACCTTTTTATGCATATTGACGCCAATTTGACACCTGTTTTTAAAGCTTAGTCATAGACTTGGGTGGTCTATTTTTAAACTTGCCGCTTCACTTGACATCAGTGAGTCATCTAATACAGTGGTTTCCAAACTGTGGGTCGCAAGATCATTTCAAGGGGTCCCAAAAAAATTGTAAAAAATATATCCTTTATTTATCAAATGAATTTGGGATTTTTTTCATGGCTGTCCAAATTAAACCATTAACATAGAGTTAAATCTAAATTTAAAACCTTTAATAAATAAATCCACTTTAATCTTCCTTATTAATGAAGCCAGACCGTTTTCAAGCTTTTTATGTGGAGGATCCTGCAGGACGACCCGTCTGATATATTAGTAATAAAAGTCATTGCAGAATGGAGGATCACTAACATCACTAACACCGATATATATGTTATCTTGTGGGTCATGGTTCAAAAAGTTTTATACCACTGCTACTACTTGTGCTGTGTCAGTTCTGCTTGTGATTATTGGAATACATGATGGAAGATGGATCTGGTTTATTGCATGAGAAATAGGGCTTGGAGATGTGAACTAATTTCCATATCTCGATATTTTTTTCCTTGCTCACGATATACGATAATATATCTCAATACAAATGTTTTCAGTCAAGTAAACAAAGATGGTTTACAATATACAGCCTTTGAGTGCTAAATGCACTTTTATTAAGGATCAGAAGCACGTGTGCATTTAAATATTTGACTGAAATTAAATGTGTATTAAAATAATGAAAAAGTACAATAACAATGATATAGTTGTGCAAAATTTCTAAATAAATTGGTATTTCTAATTAAAAACAAGCTAACTCAATGTAAACAATATTCCCTTATTCTATATTTTCTGTGACAAAGTCTCGATATTTCTTGAAAATGTCGATATATTGCCCAGCTCTAATGAGAAATGAAGACTTGTTGGGATAAGTAACATATTGACGTTTTTAACATTTTATTTATTAATCAGACAAAGGGAAGACAAGATAGTGGCATGGCTGGTGTTTCAGTGTCTGTACAAACACCCCCTCAATGGATAAAAATTTATGATGTGGCTTCAATACATTGTAATTACCAAAGCTTTACAAATAATAATACATTTAACAGAGTAAAATATGCTTTGTGCTGGGAAGGAGGGAGCAGAACCACCAGAGTGGACCGGATGGAGGCTGCTGACTATGGCTGGACTGTTTGACTGCTGGACACCCCCAGATGGCGAAGAACCGCTTTACACATACAGTGTTATCACTGTGAATGCTTCCGAGAATCTGCAAAACATCCACGACAGGTAGAGAAAGAAAAAAGCGTTTTCCTACTTTCTTTTCTCGTTGAATGAAGTCCTAAAAGACTTTGTGACTGTTTCAGGATGCCAGCGATCTTGGACGGAGAGGAAGAAGTGAGACGATGGCTTGATTTCGGCGAGGTCAAGTCTCTTGATGCTCTGAAGCTGCTTCAGTCTAAGAACATTTTGACTTTTCATCCCGTGTCCTCTCTGGTTAACAACTCACGCAATAACTCTGCAGAGTGCCTCCAACCGGTGGACATCAACAGCAAAAAGGTATTAGAGTTAATATTAATAAGCAATGGTTGCAACATGCAATTACATTTGGAAAATTTGAAAATGCAAGAAAAGTTCTTTTATTCGGGGAATTCAACATAAAAGGTGAAATCGACAAATTTTATGTACAAAGTAAAGATGCAAGATTTTACTTTCAGAGACATTTTTCTTTTCAAAATCCATTTTTATTGATTTCAATGAATGTTTTAATTTTTTGAGTTCTTTAATTAGAGGTTTTCTAAAGCTGCAAATCCTAAACAAATAAAAGCTGAAATATACTGATTTGCATACAATTTGTTAGAGATGCACCGATGTGAAAATCTTTTACTGATACTGATGTTCGATATAAATATTTTTGCAATGGCCGATAAACCAATATTTACCGGCGCTGTTTTAAAGAAAAAAAAAGTTTCCTATAACCAAACTCCGTATAAAATGAAAGCCAATGTTTGTAGCGTTAGCTTCACCTCATAATGTATTAACCTCTGGATGGTGGTTTTTCAGATAATAAATCAAAATGGAGGTTTCAGGTGATTTTATGGAGACTCCAAAAACAGTATGCAATATTAACAACATGGAAGTAATATGAGTTAGAGTTAAATATTCCACAATGTTAATATCGGTCCAGTTCCATTTATCGGACTGATATCGATATTTAAAAAAATGACCAACATCTGCCGATAGGGATATTGAAGCAGATATATTTTTATTGCTACCTACTATTTGTCTATGTGTACATTTCATCTTTGAAGTGCAGCACTTTTTCAGGATATTCTAATTTTCCGAGTAGCTACAGTTGTTTATCAGTTCACTAGTTTTCGGCTGATAAAATTTTTCCAACTTGTAGGAGCCCAAACCCACAGCAAGCAGTAAGATGATGATGAGCTGGCTGTCGAGCAGCGCCCCATCAAAGAGGAAGGCGTCCTCCACAAGCGGGGACAGAGAGCGAGACGGCAAACCTCGGGCCAAGTCTAAAGGAGGACTGCAGCAGTGGCTTCAGGCAGCCAGCAAGAAACCAAAAACCAAATAAGATATACGAACTGAAACCAAAAGCTAAGCAGTTTCAAAGACCACTTTGGCTTTATTTTCAACCATTTTCATTAATATGAGCAAAACCGTGACTGAAAATGTAAATGTTTTATCATGTAAAGATTTTTTTTTAATCAATAAATACTTTCAACAGAGTTCTTTATTCAAGATTTTTATTACTCTTATAACTTGAAACGCAAAGACATTTTTAAACAATGTAGATGCTGTGCATTTATCATATTAATAATATAATAATGATGAATGCCGAATACTCCCTCCCCCCGTATGTTAACAACTTTCAGAGTTACAGTATGTATGCGATCTTAGACTACAACAAATTTCTAAGTTTAAACATAATACAAATAGTTAAAGATCTGATCGGTTAAAAGAAATGTCAAGCACTTAAATTGTTTGCCAACACAAGCAACCGGCAGAGTCGGATATGGAGATTTACAACACGACGTTATGCCTTCTCCACACAATGATTGAGAGGTTTGCAAATATACAAAGTCTCGCAATAATAGTAAAAAGAAATGTACTAATAGTACTCACTTATGAATGATTGAGAGAAACCTCTTCTCTTCAGGTCTTAAAAGGTCGATCAACGCTGTATTGATTTGGTTCATTTCAATGTCTTAACGAGTGAACAGATTAAAAAATGAACCTTCATTTCTCAGACAGGAACACCACTTCTAATCAAGCTGAGTCTGGATTCATATGATGTCCCCAAGATGAGCTACAACCGCCCAAAATGAGTTGTCTCCACAAGTCTTTACATGAGTATCACAGCAAAGTGCAAAAAAAAAAAGTACACGTTAATCTAATGGACATCATCCTAGATTCTCACTTCTATGCCAATTAACAAGAATCAGCAGGCAGCATATTAATATGATCCATATGTGCACCTTCACCCATGACCCATGTATCAGAATTTACCTTTTTTTTTTTTTTATAATGAGGTAAGATGAAACTATGGTAACATTTTCTATAGTCAAAGTAATTTAAACTACAACACAAATGAGAAGGATACAGGCCAGCAGTGATGGGCAGTGAAAGAGAAAACCAGCAGACGCAGATTTTTTTCTGGTGTTTTAAGAATAAAAGAAAATGTTTTAAAACACGACGTCCCAAATGGATGTAGATTTAATGCTTCGATTTCACACTTTATCAAAATGAGAGCAGCTAAGTCTGTTAAGAGCTCCACGGGAAGCGAGAACTTGGTTGGGGACACCTTCCGGTCTTTTCTTTACTGTGTGATTGGTCGGATAGCTGAGGTGGGCGCAATTAGCGGGGAAAAGCGTGAAACGGAAAATGTTATTTCCGCTGTACAGAAGAGTATCAGGGCGATTTCAGAAAAAAAAAATCTGAATTCTGACTTTTTTCTCAGATTTTTATTCCATTTTTCTTCCCTGGCCCTGATACTTTTCCGTACCGCTGTTGCAAGGTTGTATAGTTTTAATTAACTGATCAAAGTGGTGATAAAGTGTGAAAATGAACACAACATGCTGGTATATAAAGACACGGACACCGCTGCGACAAAACCTCGCCCTGCCACTGATAGTCTGACATTAACCGGCTCAATTGCTCTTTGCATACAAAGACACAGACACCCCTCATCGCGGACGATGAATTAACTGGACCAAAACAGGACTTTTTTCTTTTTTTTTGCCGTCTCGAGAGCAAAAACAAAGTTCTCATTTCACGTGGAGAACGTAACAAGCTTTAGGAGCAAAACTGCAAGTACAAGTAGCAAAACATTTGGAACAGAAAGAGAGAGAGATAAGCCCAATCGAGCGGTGATAGAAAGGCGGGGAAGGGAAACACTGGGAAGTAATGAGCATCATATAAATGCTTTCATGTTTCCTTTAGGTGTTCTTTGGGCTAGGAGGCTCATATTTGATAGAAAATGTGTATTTTGTTTACATAAAGAGGTGAATGCAGCATGTCTGTGTGTAGTAATATACTCTATGAGTGGGATGCTGCTTGTATGTCGGGCATTAGGGCGAAACACAGTGGGCCATGAGAAAGGGGGTATATAGACAAGGCAAGACAGGGTAGTGTGGGCAACGATGACCCCCTGGAGATCTCAGAGTCCTCAACAGCTGCAGGTCTCTGCCGACGGCTTGGCCTGCGGGTTTCTATCCAGCTTGATTGGCTCAGGAAACTCGTTGTACAACTCCACTTCGGTCTCCTGAGATCGCACAACACAGAGCGGAAACAGAAAAGGAGGTTTAGAAGTTACCTTTGTATCGTTTTAAAGTCAGATTTACACGTTTTTACCTGTTTAAGAGCATTGCGTGCTATAGTCTGGAAGGCCTGCTCCACATTGATCGCCTCCTTGGCGCTGGTTTCAAAATATGGGATGTTGTTCTTGCTCTGACACCAAGCCTGTGCTCGTTTGGTTGTTACCTGAAAACAAAGAAAGATAGAATTTGTGACTTTTATCCAGGTAAAAATTAAAGGGATACTGTGTAGCTTTTGGCCACTAGGGGGAGCTGAACCTGTAACTTAAGTAAGTAAGTAAACTTTATTTGTATAGCACTTTTCGCAGACAGGGGTCACAAAGTGCTTGACATGACAACATATAAAACAGTAAAAAATACAGATAAAAGACATATAAGACATTAATAGTAAGAAATAAGTAACTGTAAAAAGCCTGCATAAACAAAAAGTTTTTAAATGCTTTTTAAAAGTGTCCACAGGCCTCATGGCACTGCGGTAACATGAAGCAGTTTCCATCCTGCTGTGGAATCGTCCTGCAGCTCATCAGGTCTGGTTTCTGAAGCGGGCAGCTGCTTCGGAGCGCTAACACTGATCAAACGCTGCATATTGACCCCAGAAATCCTCCATCAATCCCCACATTCGGCTGATGTTTGGGCCCCAAGTTACACAGTTTTCCTTTAATACAGGTAAAATCACAACAAAATGAAGGCATATGAGAAACTTGGAAAACAACCTGTCTGTTCTCCAAGTCAATCTTGTTGCCCAGCACCACGAAGGGGAAATTTTCTGGGTCTCGTGGGCTAGCCTGGATCAAGAACTCGTCCCTCCAGCTGTCTAGGGTCTTGAAGGTGTTTGGTGCCGTCACATCGAACACCAGAACGCAGCAATCGGCTCCGCGGTAGAACGCTACGCCTAAGGACTGAAACCTCTCCTGGCCTGCTGTGTCCCAGATCTGAAACACAGATTTGTCAGGAAATAGGCTTCAAGTCAGGCCTAGAGTTTACATAATTACCACAAAAAGAATATAATAGAATAAACTTTATTCTTACTGCTCAAGTGTGAGGAAATTGATGCAGCAGCTCTCATGTTAAAATAAATTAAAAACAAGCACTACTGATAAATGATAAAATAAAATAAAAACAAAGAAAAAGTAATACTTGTAACGTGTGATTACCTGCATTGTGACAAGTCTGTCGTCCACCATTACTTCTTTTGTCAGAAAATCAGCACCTATTGTGGCTTTGTACTGGTTGCTGAACTTCTTATTCACGTACTGATTCATCAATGAAGTCTTCCCGACTCTATTAAAAGGAAAAAAAAGTTACAATGGTGAATTGACTGGTGAATGTCTTATTGTCTTATTAACGAGTCATTACTCAGACCGCTTTTGCACAAAAGTTATGCTTCAACATAACTCACCCGGAGTCTCCGAGGATGATGACTTTGAGTAGTACTTTCTTCCTTGATGTCATTGTGCCACAGCTGTTGAGGCAAAAAGGTAAATTAGAGGACAAAACAAGTATCTCATCAACTAAATCAAAACAGAAAAACTACATAGCCCTACAATCTGGGGTGTCTGCTTGTGGAATAATTGAGCAATAAAATTAAATTATGTGAAACAGAAAATAAATTCAAGAAACTATTCAAAACTGATAAACTCTGTATATATAGGGTGGAAATATACTCATTTATTGTATCTTTGTTACTGTCTTTTTTTGGTGAAAAATGCTGTGCATGTTACAATTTGACAGCAGACTATATTTGTTTACTATTATTATGTTTATCTTTTGTTTTTTGGAGCAGGCCTTTTGACAGACCACAATGGTCATAAGGCAAACAATTCTGTATGAGGAAAGAGGAGAAAAGGGAGAAAGAAGTAGACATAATGATTTTGCTTGCTTGTTTTCTTTATTTTTGTTCTTTTTTATGAGCTTTGTCTTCTATTTTAATTTCTTTAAAGCGAATTTTTATGCTGGAAACTAAACTAATTGCAGCCTAAACATAATGCCGGAACAGCAGACTGGACTGGAAGCACAACCATGAGGCCGAGTAAAGGTAAATGGTAAATGGACAGCACTTTCTAGTCATGTGACCAGTCAAGGCACTTTGACACTACATGTCACAAAGATACAGCACTTAAATGTGTACATACTTAGTTCCTCGGTACATTCATACCCGGATGAGGGTTCAGTGTCTTGCCCAAGGACACATAGACATGTAGTCATGGGAAGCAAACAGCCAACCTCCTGTTTAGTTGATGCAGACTATACTTCTTAGGAAAGCTAAGATCTCTTAATGTTTGTAGCAAGGTGCTGCATATCTGAGCCTCGGCTGCATTTTCTCTGCAGCCGTGTGTTGGGGCAGCAGCAGCAGCAGCAGCAGCGACTCAAAGAAAATGAACAAACTGATAAGACTCGTTGTGGAGCCCCAAGTGCTGATTGTTGAAAAGAATGTTGCACAAGCTTTACAACATTGTTCACTACACTGCACATGCTCTCTGAAATTATTTAAGATGAAATACATGATCAAACTTGTCCCTTTCTTGTTCTTTTTTGAAAAAGTACTGGTCTATGTAATTCAACTCAATTCTAAGTAATGTTGAGAGCTTTTACATTTTTGCACTAACAGTTTTATCTAGGTCTCTTTGTTATATTGTAAAGAACTGATTTTGTAATGTTTACATAGCAAACAAACCACTTTCTGACATAATTGTAAGACTCTGAAGAGACCATTCTTATGGCTTTATAAAACTGAACACAAAGATAAATGGAAAATGAAAACCGAACACACATCAACTACCTCAAAAACAGTGAATGTTTCTATGAATGATTTATGATTACTTTTAATCCGACATTAATATTTGCAAACATAATAGCTGCACAATAATAATCTACAGAAACCCTACAGGTAAAACTTTGATGAATATACACTAAAAAAAATATATATATATATATCTTACAACTTGGCTTTGGGGAAATGGGAAAAGCTTCACTTGATTCCTTTTAAAGTGTAAGAATGTAAGAAAGAAATGGTCTGATCTGTTAGCTAGAAATAAATCCCTGAGTTGTAATAAAACAATACTCCATATTATTGCTTTTAAAGTACTTGTTGACCAGACGCCATGTCTTCAACGTGTCCATGTTGGAGCCTGCCAAAGAAAACACTGCAAGCATTTCTGATTCCGGCTGAGCGTGCCATGCAATAATAACCTCCTCATACAGCTGTAATGGCCAAAGTCCAAACTATGACCAAAGGACCTCAGAATTATCATTCCCTTCAGGTATACCACTGGATTCAGCAAAATAAGGATCCTACAAAGCATTACGTCTAATGTGACAAACCACTGAGAGAGCATGACGCCACAGCTTGAGGCAAAACTAACATGGAGCTATGTGAGCTAGCATAATCTGTACCCCATGACACTTTGTCAGGGACTGATCACATGGCTTTAAACACACGACTAACGGAACCATGACTTGGCAGGCGTGATTAGCAAACCAAGTGTTGTCCCTGGAGTAGATAAAGCTACCGGTATAATTACAAACTCGCTGCTAATCCGTATTTTAATGCTTACTCTTTGTAATCTGTAAGAGTCGTGTCAATATTTTACCATTAAAACACATTTGTGAAGGTTTAGCTACGTCGATTAAACATAGTTGTTGATCAAATCAGTATACATGGAGGAAATTACTATTAAATGCCCAGTTTGGCTGAAGCAATATCAGCTATCGTTTTTATAAACATTTTCATTGCTTAACAATTAGCCACCATTTCAGTTACACTTCTTACTTTAAGCTAATGTTAGCTGAACCTGGTTTGTTAATATGTATAAAACTTAATGACAGTTACATACTTGGCATATATTATCGATAAAGTTAACAGCTTATGTCACTCCAAACAAACCTGGGCGATGAACCTTCGGAACAACAGAAAATCAAAGGTGGACTTTTCCTCTGCTTCAGATGTTAAGTGTTAGCTAGAAGCTAACACAGGCTAGCAGCTCCAAATAATGTCTGCCGCAGAAAAAACAACACGTACAGACTGCCCGCAGCTGGATGGCTGTCTAATTGCTACAGTTTCTTCTAATCCTCCTTATCAAAACCAATAACGTGAATGCCAAAGAAAAACGATTCTGTAAATCGGTCTGATTCTCGTTGACGTTCGCTTTTCTCGTCAAGCTAACCTGTTAGCCGCTAGTCGAACGAGCTCTGTGTTCACTTCCTCCAAAACAAGCTCTGTTCGCGAGCGCTGACGTCACGCGCTGGTCACGCCTAGTTGCACGGGACCTGGGAGCCATCAAAAACATACATGTGGTATGATAAATCAGACACTTACTGCAGAGACACCTGTGGAACTGCTAAAATGAAAAGTCACATATTCCAAAAACATAATTTTCCAGTTAAGACTTTGCAAGGAATTAACAGGAGATCCTGTAAAAAGTACAAAAAAACAAAACAAAAATGATTTATATTCTTTTCTATTCTTGCCTGCACCTATAAAAAGTTGCTTGATAATATTTTGGAATGGACTTGGAGAAAAACAAAATGTAACCTCTATAATATACCCCTCTATGTGGTTGTTATTTTTTAACTACAGAGCAACACAGAGGGAAATGTGTGAAAAATGTCTTGATTATATATCTTCTCACCCACCATCTCAGCAGACAGAGATGTGTTTTTCTGTAACAGATTACAGTTAAGTACCTGATGACTAAAATTTTGGCATGTACTTCTAAGTTGTTCTCTCTGTATAAGTGAAACTTTATTATTCTCATTTCACAATTCCCCTTATAATTGCATGTACAAACACTCCAGTAAACAATACCCACTCTGTCCACAGGTACCTTGGTTGGTGTAATTTGTACTAAGTATTTGTCCTGAATTGGATTGAGACATGTCTTATGTGACTTCCTTTGGTACAACTTACTAAAGAACTCTTCATGTTATTGATGCCAAATGCTTTAAAAAAGAATAAATGCAATCCTGCACTGTGACTCACCAAACACAGGATTGAATCAGGGACCTTGAGTATAGCAAAATCTGTTAGCAGATTTTCCCAGAGTCGCACATATGAATGGTGTCTGACCATGACATGCAGGCAAAATGTATTCTACCTTTTGTCTTGTACAATTTTTTTTATTTGAGTTGATTCATATGTAAATAAAATGTCAGCTATTTGTAAATTACAGTAAAAAAGTTGTGCCCTTCTGTTGCTGTTGGGGCAAGTTGGTTTCCTGCATCTGATGGCCAAACACCAGTGGAAGCAAAAGACATCATTGTTTAGACATTTTCTGCAATGATAGATAAGCAACATCATTTTGTTTATATTAAGTAAACACAAGAAGTACACAAAATGAATGATTGCAAAGGCATGTACCTAATAGCCTATGTATCCAAAATAATGATTAACACACTGAAGCCCTAGCTATGACTAGGAATTGGCTGATAATAAACACTAGCCAATAAGGCAAACAATTTTAAATTTCTAATGTAGATAGTAACTCTTTTATTCTCACAAG
>JAVQJG010144738.1:0-10547 GCA_036024015.1 Craterocephalus amniculus
GACTGTTTTACGGCAAAGTTTACTAATTGCTTCCTCTGGGTTACTGGGCTCCACTTTACCATTCGGCTTAAAACCAGAATGTATCCACAGCCGTGCCGTGTATGTAGCTTCTGAACCAAATCATACCTTCATGCTCCTCTGTTAGCCTCGCTAGCCATCACACCACAGCTGTGTGCTCACACGTTGCCACTGACGCCTCGCGCAGGACGACTGCATCATATCTGACGTTTAAATGCTGGATAAGCGGTAATCGCGAATAAGAAAAATATTCGCGATTAACGAATATTGTAATAATTGTGACAGCCCTACTGTTCAATTTTGTGCAGCTTAGGTCAACTTTATAAAACATTAAACAAGCATACGCAGTAGAGAATAGCCTAGCACACCATAATACTGTCTGTAAAAATGTAACAGGGACTTACTAAACTCAGTAAGCACGAGTCAGGCTTACTGACAACCTTCTGATTATTCCCAGGATCGAGCACTGAACCCGGGGGACAGGGACTTTTCTGTAATTGCTCCCACTCTCTAGAACTCGCTCCCTCAACACATCCGTAACATCACAGACCCTGCCAACTTCAAATTCAAACTTCAAACTTAAATTCCATCCATTTCTTACTGTCTTCTCCACCTAGACTCCTGATAACATGTTTGTTACTTATTTTCCCAAGTTTTTGTATTTGAATTACATTTAATCTTGCTTTGTACTGTTCTTTTATCTTTTAATGTGTACATCTGCTTTGAGTTTTATGAAAAGCGCTATATAAATAAAACATATCATTATTATTATTATCATCATTATTATTATTATTATTATTAATATTATTATTATTATTATCAAAAGTATATAAATTAAAAGAAAAATGCTTGATCCTGGATGGGAGGCCTGATTTGCCTTTCTCCTGCTCTTATCAGCGGGTTAGTGGTAGAGGAGCAGTTTGGTCCTTGGCCTCCTCAGAGTTTCCAGCTTATATAAAACAAGCAGCAGAATCAGTGAAAGAGTCATTACTTCGGTGGTTCTGAGTACAAGCGTGGAGACATGCGAGAGAGATATGTGTCACGTCAGCTCTTTGAAGTCATGACTTTTGTTGTCAAAAATAAGCCTGATCAACGGAGGGCTGAGCACGATACCTTCCCTGCTCAGAACGTCTGAAATGTGAGAAGAACAAATTAAACTAAGAGATCCAGATCTGCTGCTGATCAGCAAATCTCAATTCTTTTTGTGATCTTTCGCTCTTCATTATTGAATCTGCTTCATCTTGTTAAACTGTGAAAGATTCTCTCTGCGTGATTATTTCACTAAATAATGGAATATCAGACTATGGAGGAGCCGGCAGGAGCTGACTTCCTGATATTCCATGGTAAGCTGATGATTTACAGCATAGTCTGACACCTCACACCCTGAGATCACTTTACCACTTTGAGCTGTTTCCAGCCACATCCCACTGGAAGGAGAGCCTGGGGTTGACCCAGGACATGCTGGAGGGGCAGCCCTACAACCACAGGAAGACCCAACCCATATGCTTTCTGAACAACTGAAATAAATAAAACCTTCAGCTTCTCAATACTGATGAATATTTTCTTGTTTTTTAGCTGCTGTAGAACTTCAGAAAAGCTCATCTGATCAAATCAGGATTGGACAGATTTAAAGTTAAACGAGTGGAGGTCAAAAGGAAAGAGGCTTCAGCAATTGTAATTGTTGAAGGATCACATATCAATTATTATGATTCTGATACATTTATTCAATTGATTTGTTATTGAGTAGCATATGTATAGTTGATACATAATCAATAATTCAATGAAAATATGAATTATATAAATATGAGCGAAAATGTCAGGATATATAATCAAAATAAGCAGAAGAGGTTTCAAACCTAAAAAATACTCTCAACTCTTCTTTAAGACTGTTTATCATTATTGGATCTGCAACACAACAGGAGGGTAAAGAACACTGATTCTGATTAAACATTTTGTGCAAACTGCAAACACACACACACTGCAGAGGAACAAACCCACACGTGCACGTTCCTACATCACTGCTCTGGTTGAATATTCCAGCACTCCGGAGAAGGTTTAATTAAAAAAGTTGAATCAATAGCTGTTTCTCATCTCCGCTCTGTGGAGGCTCATCTTGTCGGCACTCTTCGCTGACCTCTTTACACACACACACTCTCACACACACTTATCGGTGTCACTTTGACTCCTGAGATTGGAACAAGCAGGAAAGATGGATTCAGGGGAGGCTGTGTCAGGCATAGGTCAGAGCCATCAAACACACACACAGACACACACACACAGAGCCAACCAATAAATGCAGAGGCACGTACATATGCACACGCAAACACACACACGGATAAATAAAGAGCTGAGTGATGACGTGGAGGCAGGAATAGGTGCAGATCTGATGGCCTGCAGATTCACCGTGCAGTTCGCTGGATCTTTATCTCAGCGGGTGGGGCCTCGGTCTGAGCCCGGCAGGGACCCAAGAAAACCTCCTGACTAATTCCCCCGTTTACATTCTGCATTAAGGGCCGAGAACCAAACATAGAGAGAGACCTACAGCTGAAGGCCTCCAATTCTTTTCCAGCTCATCTTACATGATAAATACAACCAACAAATGCCTCTGCAAGCCTGAGAAATGCAGCCAGATAACAGCGCCAACGTTAGCCAAGTGTCATTATGAAGCATTAACTCTGATTTGTGTCAGAAACATCCAATAACATATTTTGAACTTGATTAGCATACATTAAAAAAGCGCAGACCTCTGCCAAGCCAGAGGGCCAGTCACCAGACAAACACCCCAAAAGGCCCACCAGGCCACTCCACAGGGTGAACCTTCTGGATCACCAGATCAACATGATCCAGGTCTTACAGTGTAGGATTAAAAAATCCACCATGATGTCATGTTGTAATGTCTTTTTGGGTTTTTTGACAATGATTATCTGCTGAGTTAAAAGCTGAAATGGCAAAATTATCCTTATCTCCTAATGGTAAAGAATCCTTATAAAGAATTCCTGGATCCAGATGGTAATCCGGATCACACCCAAAGTAAAATCAGTTGTTCTTTGCCCAAATTCTGAGACCAAAACTCAGGTGTTTGTATGATAGAACTGAATTCAGACCAGCAGCAAATAGAGAGAAGCGTAAAAACAGACAAAACATCAGGCGAATGCAGAACACAAAGGCCACATAAAGTAGGCCTTCTACATTAACGCTCATACAGCTGGATGATGTTTGCATCTGAACATGGAGAAAAATGTTCGCATTCATTTCCCGGACTCTGTTTCTTTACATTTAACATCTCGGTGTCACAAACCACAATATGATAAAGGTTTGGCTCCAAATCCTTGAATATAATCTCTCAAAAGATATTAAAGACGTCTGAAGAAATAAAATTTCCTCTTTGAGGATTGTGACGAGGTGAACAGGTGGACAGATGGTTCTGTTGAGCTGATGCTAAACTCTGTAACAGATGGAAGCTCTGACTTTAAGAACTGTCCTGCTGGGCACTGTTGACCCGTTATAATTTGTCATAAAATTGTTCGTTTAATCCACCCCTAGGCTACAAAATCCATCAAGGAGCAGCAGAACCAAAACTGAGAAGAGAGATGATTGTCTGAAGACGTGGATGCTGTGCTCCTGGCGATCAGATCCCTGCAACACAAAACTCAATGTAACGGTGTCACCGTCTGCAAGCTGCTGCTTTACAGGCGGATTCTACAGCAGCTCTTCATTTTCATTGGCACATGTATTCACACAAAGCTTTTTCAACCCTTTTCTTGGTTTAGCTCAGTATTTCTTCCAACGGCTTTCATGCTGATGTGACCTAAGGCCAAGATCTTTTTTTAAAAGAAAAGATCATGATCTACTTTTAATGTCCCTCACCCCTGAAGCGTGAGCTGATCTAGCAGGAAAGAGCTGAAAGTGACCCGTGTGTCAAATCACTCCAACGCAGAAATTGAAAGAGAACCGAGACAGGATGATGTTTCAGGAAGTTTTTCAAAACTCGTTTTAGTCACGAGTCACAACTCGGAAAACAGGAAAAACTTCAGGAGGTTCTCAACTACATGTGAACTCAAACTCTGAATTGGATTACAAAAGGAAGATTACTGGAGTTTACACTCACCGCCTACTTTATCAGGTCCAGCCGTTCAACACAAAAACAGTATCAACTCAATGCATTTAGTCATGTAGGCATGCTGAAGACGACTTGCTGACCCACCAAAATTGGACAAATGATGACTGAAAAACATCTAATCTGGTGAGTCTCCATTTCATATCCACGTTCAGATAGCAGGGACATAATTTAGGTGTTTATTTAGCTCTAGAACCGGTCCACATGAAAAGTGACCGCATGCACAAAAACACAGTAAACAGTTTATGCACAGTAAACACTGAGCACATTTCACACACACATAATGTAAGCATGGAAAACGGTACCGGTGGGTGAAAACACATCACAAAGAAGCTGAAATCATCATTTAGAAGCAGAGAAGCTTGATATCGAGAGACTAACAACCCACTGTGTTCACAAATGGACCCAAATGAGTTGATGACAGGGTCGAACATGCTCTAAGCTCTGATACTAAGTCTGCTTGTTCTGGAACTAAATAAACAACATGAAGAATTCGGTGGAAATAGCTTGAAAGCGTGGATCCGCCCTGCCTCGTATCAAAGCTTCAGGCTGCTGCTGCTGGGGGAATTGTCTAGGAGATATTTTCTTGGCCCGCTTTGGGCTCCTTAGTACCAACTAGGGGTGTGAATCTTACAGCAACTCACGATTCAATTTGAGTCCGATTCTTTGGGTAACGATTCAATTCTGTATCAATTCTCGATTCAAACCGATCTTAATTCACATTTAATCTTTTAGTAACAAAACATGCAGATTAACTCCGTTCCTCCATAAGCCAGAAACAGCTCTGAGTTGTTTCATAAGTTGAAAGAACACTGATCATTTTCATCAAAAAATGATTTAAACTTAGCTAACATGGCAAAGTTTAACATGTCATCATTTTTTGGCCTTTTAAAAAAATCGATTCTTGGAAATTTTGAAAGGATTCAGATCTTGATGAACAACAATCTCGATTCAATTCTCGATTAAAAACGATTTTTTTCACCACCCCAAGAGCCAACATATCATTGTTTAAAGGAGAACTTCGGTATTTTTCAACCTGTACCTATGTTGTAGCATCCTATATGATCATTTACTCACCCAGACAGTTGTGGCGCAACTCGAACTCCATCAGAAAATATTTACAGATTACACGCGATCAGCATAAATCCATATAACGGGCGCAATGGGGCAATCGTTGATCGCCCACTAAATAAGGCATTATCTGCCACAAAACGCCTTGGTTTTACCAATGTGTTGTTAGCAAATGCTAGTCGGATCCCTCCGTGACCTGTATACAGCGTGTACTTCCTTTGTTGTTGTTATTCCGGGGTCCTTTCAAGCCTTTTTCAGCTGACCTGCAAGTGCCTGCAACAGCGATTATGTCATGCGCCAATGCAAAAGGGCGAATTCCCTCATAGATCACTCCGTACTGTAGGACAGTTCGCTATTTGCTAAGATAATAGCAACATGTCTGTGTTTGTGTATTTACAAGTTGTAAAAATACATTGTAGCCGACCGTTTTGCAGTACGGAGTGAATTCGCCCTTTTTAAATATGTTTGGACAAATATGCATGTTTACTCTGCGATTCGGTTTTTGCTTTTATATTGCTTTGATAATTACTTTTACTACATGCCTTTGAAGCCATGGTGACTCGCCGTAGCCTGTTCAAAACAATCGTAAGTTGCCTCTGTTTACAACATTCTTCTTCGTCTGTTGCCTATTTTCTCGCTCTGGAGCTCCCCCTACAGCTTTGGGGTGTGCACTGCATGGTAAACATACCCAGAGTTGCATTGATCTGCTTTAAATGATGTCTAAAGTTACATTTCAAAGAGCAAATAAACTCTCTTACAAACTGTCTTTGGACACATATTGGGATTAAGATGAATGTGTATGTACATAAACTAACTCTGCAGCATTATAGGCCTACCAGACAGCATCCATCTGTGTCTCAGCATGCAGAGGTTACCTAAGGGGCAGCCCACTTATTACTTCAAGTGTAACACAAAGTATATAAGCGCCAATTTATCAGCTTGCGCCAATTTATCTGATGCACTTTCTTCATCTTATTAGCCAAGTACTTTCCTTTGTTTCTGAGTTCGCTAACTCCAGTGTGTATGTGCATGCATCTGGTTTTGCTATAGGACATGTGTGGGTTCTTGTTGTACCTGTTCACTCTATCAATCTGTGTTTTATAGTGGATGTATTTTAAACCTGCATCCCTGGGCTTGAATCCTCGTCTAAATGTAGTTCAGCCTGCTGGTCTAATCCAGTTTTAACCATACCAGATAATGATTGTGAATACTTTCGGACTGTGGAGGTAATACAGTGAGGGATCTGTGGATATCCTTTTTTCAAGCTGATAAGAGAGAAGCAGAGGAGAGATGGACAGTGAGAGGGTAAAAAGATGGATCGGAAGAGGGAAAGGTAAATGCACCCCTGGCTCTGTTCGATTCCAAAAATTAAAAACACACATGCTCAAAGCTGCGATCCAATTATTCAACAGGAAATGCTGCATCCAACGAGCTCTAACCCCATTTAAGAGGTCTGCTCACCCTAAGGATTCTTTTTAATAAACAGCAGCAAACAAGTGTTGACCAAAAGGCAGCAAACCACCGCTCTGTGCTTTCCCTTTTAACTACTTAATTAATCAAGCACTTTGGCTTCAATGGCCTGAAGTTCTTCAAAGGAACTAATAAGAGAGCGTAACAAAGAGAGGAGTAGCTCGGGAGAGATGCTATATTGTAATATTGCAGCAAATAAACTCTGCTCCCAGTCTTTGGCAAGGAAATGGGCTCAACATGCTAGATGCATGTAACTATTGTACCTTCTAGCAAATCTGTAATCTTCAGTCTTTTTTTCTGTTGTAGTATGTACTGTAGAGCCAGAGCTGTTAACCATCTCATTTACATGAACACTTAGTGCTCGATGCACAGAGAGTAGGCGAACTAAAGTAGATTGACTCACATGTCCTCGTTCTCCTAAACATTTATTAACCATAGTTAAAGCAGAGATGGGCTCTCATTGTTGGCAAACAGAGTTAAAAGGGCACAAGGAGAAACTGGAATTAACAGAAAAGTCAGTTTAATAAAATGGATTGATACCACCAACCTCTGCATGCATTGCTCGCTGGAATGTTGACAAGTCATAAAACACCACAGAACTTCTCCATTTTCTGTTTTCCACCTTTTTATGCATTTGCTTCCCAATAGCTGCCCTGTAAAGCATGGCGCTGTGACGCCAGAGGCCAGTTGTCAACTTGTCGTTGTCTGATGCGAGCACCGATAACTTCCTTGCTGCTTCCTCACTGAGGTGGAAAGAAATGTGGAGGAAACCATACAGCTGGAGTTGGGATATATTGATGGCATTGACATATGTAGTACTGTAGGCTGTGATCTGAATTTGCAAATCTTCATTAAAACAGGGGCCTATCTAAGGATGCCATTATTAACACAGAGGGAGGTTCGCAAACCTTCATGAATACTAAAGGTCTTGTATGCCTTCATTGGAGGATTTGCTCCCAGATCGATTAGAAAAATATGTACTCTGCATCAGTGTGAGGCTGAGAATGTGTCGTAAGAGCAAAAGTGAAACTCTTGGGTTAAGATAGTCACGAACTTCCATTTCGTTGATGATTTATTAATCGCTTTTTTGTGATGGGTCTATTTTGATCTCAGGACTGTCAGGGATCACAACATTTGTTGTGATAATCTGGAAGATACTTTGAGAGTTTGAGTCAGCAAAGCTGGACCCATCACTGTCTCATTGAGCGAGATGCCATTATGCATGCACATGCACTCAGACACACAACCCTGTGATCTCCTGCTTTGGATTGCCCTTGCCTCTTGCAGTGTTTGTTAACAGAGCTGCCCTAGAAGCCTCTGCCTGGCCTCTTCACTGCTAATTAGAGCTCCCACACACTGCCCCCTCTAATGCTTCAGCTGCCACAATCACAAGAGCAGCAACCAATATCAAAACAGACAACAACCTCCACAAAGATGCTATATAAAAAACCTGGTTAGAGGGCCCTTCTATCATTTCATGTTGGGTAGATAATTCTGTTATTGAGCAACAGAGTATATGTGGTTCAGTGTGTGAATGAGACACACTTTTAGAGAAACTTGCTATAATGTTATTTAACATTTTCAGATATTTGCCTTTTTTCTTACAGTTAGATGTTAAGTATACACTAGTACCTGACAGCAAAAACAAGAGCTACCAGTTAGTTGCATGTTGCAATAGATAAACTCAAACACTTGGCATATTATAAAAGAGTGGCACCTTTGCATGATGTGAAACATAGCAATGTCCCAGTCATGTCTCAGAGGTTGTCAAATTACTATACATGCCTTACCCTGCAGGACCGTATCCAGGAAATTTCAATGGGGTGGTCAAGTTAGGAAAGAAGTGTGTGGTCAAGTTAGGAAAGAAGTGTGTGTAGGGTGGTCAATCGGTAGATATCAGTAACCACAAGATCCACTGGGATCAATGTAAACTTTGGTTAGAATCTGTGTGTCTAATACAGAGATTCATGGGTGTAAACCCTTAAATAACAACTTTGAGTCCTTCTCAATGTCAAAAGCAAAACTGTTTACAGATGTCAAAGGAGATAATACAAGATGTGAATCTTGGTATTAAAAACACAAAAAGTCCTTTTTCTGGCTCAGGATATATTTTGTACATGGTGCTTATTTAAGAGTAAACATGCACAGAGACCAGTGATCCACTAATCAACACAAGTTCTTGTAGCTGCTGGAATCTACCAAACCCCTGAAACCTCACTTCCCAGTGCCATGTCTGCCCATATTTAAACACTGATGAGCTGAATATAGTGTATAATGTTGGCTTTAATGAACAGCTACATCTGTGTCACATGTTGTCATCTCCTACTAGTAATTCAGAAAAAAATACACACATATTCAGTTAAAATACTAAACTAAAGTAAACTTTTTGGGGTTGCTCTTATGTACTTTATCAAAGGTATGAGACAAGTCAAAAGGCAACAAATAACATGCAAGGGTACAACAATCAAAATCAACAATTGAATCTTCTCTTTGATTCATTTCCCCATCCCTAGCATTCACAGTGCGTCAAGGAACAGCTGAAAGGCAAAAGAACTCCCAGAAAAAGACAACCTTCAGAAGAACCAGACATACAGGAAGGGTGACATTCAGTGTCAAATGGTGAGTGAAAATGACGAGGAAAGTGTTACGTTTCAAAATCAAACTGCATAGAAAAGGTAATCTTCTTTACCATCACTCTTTCAGAGCATCCTTTAACTTGTTGCTTCATTATCTGCTACTATTCTTTAGTTTTTTTACATCATTTGATAACAGTTTTCATTTCAGGACAACAAGAAAATGCCTTCCCATAGTACTGTGTCAGGTATCACAAACATTATTTGAAAATGAAGAAAGCAAAAACAAGCAAGAACCGGATCCAGATTAGGGGATGGACTGAATCTATGTCATTGAGGAATTAAACCACCTTTCCACTGACTGTTAGGGCACCTCAGCATCTTTAGCGTGAAATAAACAAGAGAAAAATATCCCTTCAGGGATAATGCAGGGTCCGACATTAATGGTTGCCCGATTGCCCGGGGCAAGTAAAAATCTCTACCGGGCAAGTAGAACCATCGCCCGCATGCCCGGCCGGGCAAGTAAGTACCCACTTCGTTTTTGTTTTTTTTCCTGTGTCTGTCACAGGAGGGGCATCCTGTCCCGTAAAAATTTATGTGCTGCTGATATCGCCTACCACTGTGGTATAAACAAACAAACGCAACAAAAGAGACGTTCTAACGGCAGCAAAGCTGATCAGCTGCAGAAATTGTGATTTACACAACAGGAGAGGAGGAGGCAGACAGCAGCGCTGCAGCGCAGACACAGAGAGCGACTTGCAGCGACATTTGCGCAAAACTGCGGTAGATGATTTTTGTCTTTAATTAATGAGGGAAACGTGTGGCTGCTAAGAAAAATGTGAGTGTTAAAACACCCGCATTCCCCACGGGTGCGATCCCCGTCTTTCATTCATGACGTTTATATCTTTAAAGCCTTATGACCGGTTTACATCAGACCACCTCGCGCCGCGTTCCGGTGGGTAACCCGCTTCGTTCCAAACTCCGCGGCACCATCAACTTGCACGTGAAACGTCTCCTCGTTTTGATGCACGGACGCAGAGCAGCGCTGAAGCAGTAACGTAGCTTCAGTGATGGCGTGGAGCGCTGCCACGGCTGCTCCACGAGGAAACACTGAGTTCTGCTGGTTAGGACCAGAAGTATGATTAATGTGCTGTGGGGAAACGTGCAGCGGGGTTTTATTTACGTCAATTTAAAAAAAATTAAGCAGCAGCGGCTGGATTTTAGGAAAGGTGGGGCGCCGCTCCTAAATGAATGAAGAGGAAACCCTGTATGATGTGGTTTGAAGCACAATATTGCCA